>JAUYWG010000032.1:19603459-19629337 GCA_034779775.1 Enteromius afrohamiltoni
TTGCCCATTGGTTAAAAATAGTCCCCAATACAGCGGCCAATGACCGTGCAGTTTTAGTAGATAATAAAACTGTGTTTTGGAATAGGCTTCAGTTGGGGGAAAAAGGAGTTTTCCCCATGTGTCTTAGCAGACGCAGTACTCGTTCCATTTCTCAGGGAAAAATGGTTACGCAAGTAACCTATAAGTTTTCTCGTTATCACGACTTAATTTTCTCGTGATCTCGACATAACAAAAGTTGTTTTCTCGTTATCACGACTTAATTTTCTCATGATCTCGACATAACAAGAGTTGTTTTCTCGTTATCACAAACTAATTTTCTTTGCGTGTCCGGTATGAGAACACCAGGCAGCATTATCTGCATGCTGCTGAAATTATAGAAATATACTATTTAAAATATATTTTTTTGTTGCCTTGTTATGTCTATAGGCAGCCTAAAATGACTACTTCAATAAAACAATCTAAAACAAATTTGTGTTTATTTAATACGTATAAATCCAACAAGAGGTAGTGTACAGTCTTCCCCATCTGAGCTCATCATGCTCACTCCCATGCAGAAGAACAACACGATGCCACGCACAGCTTAAATCAACTAAATATATCATTTAATAATTAATAATATGTCATTTAAATATAATCAGACTAAAGTATTAAGGCCGCCAAGGCATGTGAAATAAATATGAAAGCAATAAGCTTGCTTGTTTTACGTTTCTCACTCAAAACGAAATAATAATAAAAGGCTAAATTATTATTATTATTAAATCTATTGATTTCTTTCTGTTTGCATTTCGATTTGCTGTTAAATCAAACTTCATTCCTTCAAATAGGTTTTTAGTTGAGACCAGAAAAAAAAATAATCGTGATAACAAAAAACAACTTTTGTTATGTCAAGATCGCAAGAAAAATAAGACGGAAAAAAAATTATAATACATGGTCGCTTAGAACTTCTGTAGGTAAAAAGCAATGTCAAAGCAGTATCCTGTATATTTATGATGCATACTCAGCACTGCAGCAATAACAAATTAATCTCTTTAAAATTAAATGCGTCTAAACTGATGGAAATTAATCACGTTACAGCAAGTTTTCAGCAGTTGGATGGAATGGTATTTTGCATAACACAAATCTAATTTACAACCAGTTCCTACTGGGCCCCAATCAAATCTGTACTTTAATCAAATTTCCACACACTTACACTGGCTGATGTGTCACAATCTATTTCTAGTTTTGCAACCTGCAGATCTGCATGTGCTACAGTAACTGAACTCAAATGCCAAATCTGCCAAATTCGTTACTCTGAGGTATTTGCAACATGACCTTGAAAATGCCGTGCAATGGCCCATTTTCTCTTCTTTGAATGTCTTCCACTCTCCAGAGCTGGACATGAAGCTTCTGAAGTCTTTTGCAAGTCTCTTTGCCTGCATCATTGAGGCGTGTTCACACAGACGTGATGTAGCCATTGCACACAGCAGTCTGTGAATGAGTGAAGTCATGCATCATGATCTGAGTAACAGTGACCCGATGCTTTTTACTGGGGCTCAGATGAGTCTGGGTCTGCCACGTCCATAGCCTGCGCTTCAACTCAGCCTGTACCTGAAAGAGAAAGAAGCAAACTTCAATGACAATGCATTCATATGAAATGGTTATACTGATGCTATCCTGTTTTTTAAAACTGAAAAACTTGCAAGGTATCCCTAAGGTAGAAAAGCTAAAGATGCATCTTTGTACCTTAATTACTCTTTAATGGTAGACAACTGCTCCCCGGGCGCTGCAGCAATGGCTGCCCACTGCTCCGGGTGTGTGTTCACGGTGTGTGTGCGTGGTTGATCACTTCTCACTGCTGTGTGTGTGCACTTGGATGGGTTAAATGCAGAGCACCAATTCCTAGTATGGGAAACCATACCTGGCCACTTGTCAAGTCCTTTCCTTTCCTTTTCCTTTCCTAAAGTTACCGGTGTTCCAGGCAAGGTTTTTCCAACCTTCTACCTGTAAAAGTGCACTGGAACTGCAGTCAAACCTGTGACTTCCCACTCGTGAACTCGTAACATACTCTGACAACCATACATAGCTCTGACATCATATATCCCGAGAAACAACAATGGAACACAGTGTTTATGCAAGAGATACACTCAAATAAAACATATTACATGTTCTCTTGCCTTATGTGCCATTTTTCCTCCTCCATTTCCCTCAAATAAGCACCTTTGGCACTGGAAATTATTGTAAATGAGCATAAGCCCCGTAAGGTCCGCAAGGCTGGTTTGTTTACATCTAGCTACCACAATTCCTTGTGTTTAGGCAGTTTGACATGACTCGCATGGAACACTACAAAGTCATGAGTCATGGTTTAAAGTTGTACCTTTTGACAGCACTACAATGAAAGTTTTACACCATTTTTCTTAGGCTGATGATACACTGGGCAACTTTTTGAGCAATGTTGCTGGGCAATTTTGGGAAATTTTGCCATCAGCGGGTAACCCCATGACACACAGCGCCCAATACCAATTTAAATTATCCAGACAGAAATTTGTAACACATTTTCATTGGAAAAGTGCCCAAGCAACTTTGTTAAAAAAAATTGCAGGGCAAAATTTCTCAAAATGTTGCCCTGTATATCATCAGCCTTATAGAGTGTTGCTCATTCTTATGCCTAAAATACATTACACAGTGTTTAGAGGAGTCAAAAAAAAAGCTTCAGACTACAGATCGGTGCCTAGAACACCGGTAATCTTTAAGCTACCATTAAAGAGTAAATAAGGTACAAAGATGCATCTTTAGCTTTTCTACCTTAGAGATACCTTGAGAGCTTCTTCCCGTAGGCGATATGGTCTCTCAATCAGTACATCACACAGTACTGATCTATTTTGCACATCCATACACATGGTTTTTGCACTCACTCTGGACACTAAACTTTACTCTCTACTCCACCCAATTCAGACCATTGCACACTTTCACTCTGCACAATCAGTACTTTATCTGTTATTTGCAGTTGGGGAGAAGGCTACGGGGGGATAAATGAGTGGGATTTACATACCATTTACCCCCTGTATGCCTGTATTCACTATTACACTCTTAATTTTATTGTGTGTACATATACTTCATTACTTCATGTTTCAAACTGGTCATAATTTACACTGAGTAATTTACACCAGATATTTGTTTCACACATTCCTAAACCCCGGTTAACGTTCTTATTTGCATATTTGCAATGTCAGTGTCACTGATTGGAGGAACACAGCACCTGATTTTGGGTGCGTCTCGCGTACAACGGTCTCACTCTGATTAACCACCACAGTACGATGCATTGTTTTGGAAACGAACTAGGTACACATGACTGTTTCCCGAACACAGACGCATCTCCGTCAGTTGAACCACATTAGTTCAAGAACATAAGACCATTGTAGTTTTAACCACGTGACTTTGATTGCAAATGTTTTTTTGAACTATGCTTTCGGGAAACACAGAATCTTTGAACTATGCTGGTTACGACAGAACTTAGGCTAACCATGGTTTTGGAAAACACACCCCTGTTTAGCTAATGGATTATTTTTGTTAACATGTTTTTCCTGATGATTGGACGTCATACTATAAAAGTAAGAATTAAAGTCTTTCGGTCATCAGCTGACATATTTTTCTACCCAAATGCTAATAAAATTGTTTATACTAAACATGTTGTTTCCGTAGCTGTTTAAAACTCGTGATGTTCTGTAACCGGCCAAGTGAGCCATCATCTGGGAACACCCTGTCAAGCCAGCCACCACCTGGATTCTGCTGCACGTCTATTATGCCGCTTTTCCACTGCGTGATACGACTCGGCACGGCACGGCTTGTTACAGCACAGCACTGCTCAGTTTGGCTCGGTTTGTGCTTCCACTGCAGTTTAGTACCGCTTTAGAGTGGGCGGGATTATTCATGTGTCGTTATAGTTGCGCCGCCTATTGACGGAATGATATTCTTCATTCTCGGCATGTGGATGTTTTTAACAGCAAGACAAAGGAGTTTGTTTCAAAAACAAAAAAGGTGCGTTTCTTCAAACAAAAAAGTTGCGTCCGATCCTTTGCTGGCTGTGCTGATTTACTATGCTGGATACACAAAGCAGCCAAAACGCTGACAAGGAAGTATCTTTCATCAGTTATGAATTAAATGTGTCCAAATATGGGATAAAAAATATATATTAATGAGCATATTAATATTGGGCATTACAAAACTAAGTATAATTATTATAACAGACTGAGACTGATTATTTCCGATTCTTTTTACATGCATTATTACAATTCCAGTAAACATGAAAATTGCAATAAAATATTAAAATATAACTACAGTATATCTATCTGTATCCACTTCAATTAGGTTTTTCTGGCAAATTTTAAAGGAAATTAATGGGAAAGGCTTACAGAACTGACCATTTCTTGACATACAGTCAACAGCAATTGGAAAAAAGCTGTTCCTCAGTCGACTGGTTCTAGTCCAGGGGTATCTAGAAGGCAGAAAAGAAAACAGTCTGTGGGCAGGGTGAGAGGAGTCCTTAAAGATCACTGCATGCTCGATGCAGAGAGTGTTTTTTCTGGATGTCCTCAATGGTTGTAAGCAAGAGTCACTGTGATGCACTGGGCAGTTTTTACCACCCGCTGCAGCTCCTTACACTCAGCAACAGAGCAGCTCCCATACCACACTGTGACACAGTTGGTTAGGATGCTCTCTATTGTGCAATGATAGAAGTTCACCAGGATTGCTGAGGACAGCTGGATCTTCTTCAGTTTCTTCAGGAAGAAAAGACGCTGGTGAGCCTTCTTGAAGGAACTTGAAGGATGACACAGGCTCAACAGCCATCCCGTTAATGTGGATGTGAGCCTCTTCTCTCCTTCCTGAAGTCAACAATGAGCTCCTTGGTCTTGGCGGTATTGAGGAGCAGATTATTGTCTTTGCAACATTTGGCCAGATGCTGGACCTCCTCCATGTAGGCAGTCTCATCGTTGTTGATGGTGAAACTGTTCACCGTAGTATCGTCTACAAACTTGATGATGGAGTTAGAACCATATACAGGTCTGCAGTCATGGGTAAAGAGGGAGCAGAGGAGGGGGTTCAGCACACAGCCCTGTGGTACTCCAGTGTTAAGTGTAATGGTAGTGGAGCAGATGTGGCCTGACCTGACATGCTGTGTGGTCTGTTGGTCAGAAAGTCCATAATCAGGGGACAGGGGACCGCCTCCAGGGCAGATTGGGAGTCACAGGGGGCCTCTGGAGACCCTGTCCACATCATCATTCCATGCACACCCTACCATGATCGTGGCTGTACAGCCCTCAGGAACTGTCACTCAACCCAACCCGGACCCATTCTCACTCACCTGGCCCTCCGCTCCAAAAACATTTAACCCTTCACTGGAACAGTTGAATTATGACATTCATGCTAACCGTAATATCCTCCTCAGATATTAACCCCGTACTTGGACATTCTAACCACCCATCCACGGTAGCAGCCCCCCCTTCCCTCCTCCCCTCTGTGTCCTTCCCTGGTATTCCTTCTACCAGTCAGTCTTCTCTTCCTCCCTCTAGACCAGCAGTTCTCAATCCTGGTCCTTGCGCCCCCCCCCGCTCTGCATTTTTGCATGTCTCTCTTTGTTAACGCACCTGATTCTGAAATCAGCTCATTAGAAGAGAGCTCCGTGGATGAGCTGTGTTCCAAATGACATCACTTCGGAACATTCATTCATGGATTTGCACTGTAAATAGTGGTATTTCTCTCAACAATGCGTGTACTACCCAACCTATCTCCAGTGACTCGTCCAGCATCCTCTTCTCCATGCATTCTCCACGCAGGCTTTTTGGCAGCTCTCCTATCTAAGCATCTTTTGGGGGGCGTGCAGGATTTGAGCTGGACGTTGAGCTCAGCCTTAGTTAGGGTTCTACCTGCTAGGGTTCCATCTTCTAAGGCTCGGCATTCGCCGACATCCCGGCTTGCTCCCTGGACAGCACATCAAATATGACTAAATTTGAAACTAAAGCACAAACTCGTGAAATGATGTTTATAAACAAGTTTCGGAAGGAGCGCTGACGCATGTATTAGCTACAGCTGTTACCAATTTCTTAATCATCCCAATTTTCTTTTTATCCAATCAAATTCATAAGCCTTCCTCCAAATAAGCCCCTTTTCTTTCCCTTCCTTATCTCATTACGCATCCCTTCTCCACCTGTTATTTCACGTTTTCCTCCGGGGGGCAAGTGGGATTTTTCGGCGACATCCCAGCTCGCTCCCTGGACAGCACGCCAAAATTGTTTATCATGAGAAAGCACGAACTTGTGAAATAGCTTTAATTAAAAAAATACATACCTTCTCCACACCAAGGATATAGCTATTTTCCTTGCGCTTGGCCTCCAAGTTCATATTAAGAACTACTTAAGACAGGGCCAGCACTGACCAATTTGCTGCCCATGATTGGATGAATCTCTCTGATTTTTTCTTTATTTATCGTTCTACAAGCTGAGCTACATCAACCTTAAATTTCATCAACATATTTGCACAAAAAACCTATACAATTAGTTGGAGGACAGGTTAAACTTGAACAAACAAAGGACATTACATTTGTAACAGTATTTGTTATTTTTGTTATTTAATTATTGACAATTAATCTTATTAATGAAAAGTGTTCGATTTCTAGTAGATTGCAGCACTGTTCTACTAAACTATAGCCCTTTCTAACATTATCATCACAAAATAGAGAGATGTGTATGCAAGTCGATTTTACATAAAATCTTAATAAGCCCAATTATATATATTGTCACGTGTGGGCCAGTGAGGGATCAGCGTTGCCCGGGGGAAACAACGAGGCGACATCCCCAGCACTCGTCAGCGCCTCATTTAGTCCCAGCTAGATACCCTTAAGAGGTAGCCTGATAAAAGATTAGTGGCGTTCTCAGAGAAAGAGAGGAGGAATGGAAGGAAAGACGTACGACACAGGGAGCCACCGTCAAGCCCTACACACCACACCTCACCAAGACGGTACTGAGGCCTGAGCCGCTTCTGAAAAGGAAGAGAGAATCCGCACCCGAGACTGGCTTTAACACGAAACCCCCCTGGGAAACAGCACTGTTAATGACTACCCTGCCCTGCATTTCCCCGGGATGAGAACTGGGCGCGCAACACTTGGGAAAGTGCAAATTTAAGGGGCCCCTCCTCCTAGGAGCCGGCGGTCAGGGACAGACGCATCCCGGTCCACAGGAGAGAACCGTAAAGGGTGCACTTGGTGCCCTGGAATTTTTTGGACTTGAACATTTCTGTGTTAATAAAGCATACCCTTCGGGGATATTTTTTTGGTCACTTTGAACACAGTTGTCCTGTGCTCTTTCGCCCCTTGTGACAGTGGTGGAGAATGCGGACAGTATAGGACACAGGCAGCTTGTTTTTAGTTTTTTGGTTTGGAGTGTCGCCCGGTGGGTAGTTAACCCTTTAAGAATTCTTTCCCACTTGCTGTATTTTCTGCTCCCCTATAGACTGTGCGCATCCGGCCATGGACGAGCTCCTGCAGCTCCTCGCCGATGTCTGGGTGAGTCAGCGAAGGATTATGGAGCACTTGGCTGCCAAACAGGATCAGATGGAAGAGGAGATCGCCGCACTTCGTTCCACTGTGCACAAACCCCTCCCTGACCCCGAGCCGTGTCAAAGTGTTAAAGTGCACGGCTACTGCGGAACGGGGAGACTTAAGCACAGTGAGGAGATTCGAAGGGGATGATGAGAGGCCAGGCAGTGCGCGCCAGGCAGAGGCCAGAGAGCGAACGCCACCATCAGACCAGAGCGTGGGTCCGGAAGAGTGTGTGTCAAAGGGTATCTGGCCGCGCGATCTCGATTTCTGCTCCCCGGACGAACTAGGGCTCATGGATTCTTCCTTTTAGTCAGCAGGACCAGGTTGGGTAGGAGTTCCGCTTCACCCACCTCCAAGTTCCCCCTTGTTAGCTGGCCCCAGCACCTGTTCAACGCTTGAGAGGGGGAATGTCACGTGCGGGCCGGTGAGGGATCAGCGTTGCCCGGGGAAACAACAAGGGCACCCCCAGCGCTGGTAACGACTACCCTGCCCTGCATTTCCCTGGGATGAGAACTGGGCGCGCAACACTTGGGAAAGCGCAGATTCAAGGGGGCATTCGGCGCCCCACCTGTATCGATTGACTCCCCCACCCAACCCTGCACCAAACGCAAGAGTAAAGCGGAGCCACGAGCATGAGCCCCGACACTGACGGCTTGCACTGAGCACAGATGCGTCTAATCTAATTGTTTTTTTCACCTCCTCCTAGGAGCCGGCGGAACCGTAAAGGGTGCACTTGGTGCCCTGGAAGAGACTATTTGGACTTGAACATTTCTGTGTAAATAAAGCGCACCCTTCGGGGATATTTTTTTGGTCACTTTGAACCCAGTTGTCCTGTGATCTTTCGCCCCCTTGCGACAATATATATATAAACATTATATAAACATTACAAAATTAGCCATTTCAAATTTAAAAAAAGACACAAATTCCCAAATACTACACAACTTGTAAAAATATTATTAAAATGTGTTATGTTACACAAAAAAATTATACGATTACAAAATCGTAGATCTCTGGAACTCCAGACATTTTAACATTTTGAACTAGAGTAGGCCAACATTGTCAGTGTTTATGTTTAGTTTTCTTGTGTGTAGATCCCCTTGTGTCCGCCCTTGCCCATATTTAGTTGTTCCTGTCCTAGTTTAGTTGATTGTGTTAATTACTGTCCAGCCGTGTGCCCCATGTGTGTTTAGTTCAACATCGTAAGTGTATGTACTTATAGTGCCTCTGTTCTAGTTCTTATTGTCGAGTCCTCAAGTTTCAACCCTCGTGTCTACTCTGTATCCTCTGTTCAAGCTTTGATTAAAATGACTTCACTGCAAGATCTACCTCCCCTAGGGATCGGCGCTCCCTTAGCTTTTGCCTATACTGCCTGTTGCCCAGGGCCGGTGTTGTGCCGAATTTTGACTCCCTGCCGAATTATGACTCCCCTCATTGAAATCAATAATATTTATGACCCCTCCCCCACACCCAACACAAAACCTACCAATACTAGGGAAGTCATAATCCAGCAGGGGTCAAAATTTGGCACAGTAGAGTTTTTTGGTAGCAAGTTTGGACATCATGTTAGAAAATATTTTATCGATATGACTGATTTGAATGAAAGTTCGTCTTTGTTTAATAAAGGTGTTGAATTTGTTATTTTTACAGATTCGCTGCAACATTTCTGAAAGCTAAGTGTCCATCTTTTAATGAACAATTTACAAAGTCGAAAAGCTTTAAATTAACAAATTCAAATCAAAAACTTTTAATGAAGGAGTCACTATCAGTTGGTCAAGTGCTGAAATGTCAATTTATAGAAAGGCTCATAATTGTATGCATGCTAGTTTATTGAAATGCTAATCTAATACTATGTTCGAAACAGCCAGGAGGTCATTTGCGGACGCTGCTCCGTCCCAGGTGGACACTGTGTTCGCGGCTGCTGAGGCGATCGCGTGGGAGGTGCCGCGTGCGCCTTCGGCCGATATGTCTCGGCTGGATGATTGGTTCCTGAGTTCTCGGCCCGCTGCCCCGTTGCGGTCCTCCTCGGTTCCTTTCTTCCCGGAGGTGCATGAGGAGCTGACCAGGTCGTGGCGAGCCCCGTACTTGTCACGCCTGGCCACCAGCTCCTCTCCCCTCTCCACCCTAGTTATACAGGAACTCCGTGCCGCAACCGACTTCTCTCTTCAGACGTCGAAGGTTGCCGCATGTGCCATTGGTCAGGTGATGTCCACACTAGTGGTTCAGGAGCGACATCTCTGGCTCAACCTCGCTAAGACATTGACAAAGCCCACTTTCTTGACGCGCCCATCTCGCAGGTTGACCGTTCCTCAGGGCTGCTGTGGCATATCAATTGCCTCGAGTTGTTAGACGTGTTTCTAGCCCTGCGTCGCTTTCGACCGATGTTGTGCCACAAACATGTGCTCGTCCGGATGGACAACACTGCAACACTGGCGGCTATAGACCTCTTTGCCTCCCCCGAGTCTGTCCATTGTCGCCTGTTCTATTCCCTGTCCGAGGTGCCCCTCGGCACGGATGCACTTGCAGACAGCTGGCCTCCGGGGCCCAAGTACGCCTTTCCCCCAGTGAGCCTCCTTGCATAGACCCTGTGCAAGATCAGGGAGGACGAGGAGCAGTTTCTGTTGGTAGCGCCGTACTTGCCCTCCCGGACCTGGTTTTCAGACCTAATGCTCCTCGTGGCAGCCCCTCCCTGGAAAATCCCCTTGAGGAGAGACCTCCTCTCTCAGGGGATGGGCATGATCTGGCACCTGCGACCCGATCTCTGGAACCGGCACGTCTGGCTCCTGGACGGGACGCGGCAGACCTTTCCGGCTTGCCAGCAGCCGTGATCAACACCATCTCTCAGTCTAGAGCCCCCTATACAAGGCAGGCCTACACTCTGAGATGGGGTCTGTTCGTCAACTGGTGTTCCTCATGCCATGAGGACCCACAGAGATGTTCGATTGCAGTCGTGCTTTCCTTCCTGCTGGAAAAGTTGGAGCGCAGGCTGTCCCCTTCAACTCAAAGTTGAGTACGAAGAAAGCGATCAAGGGCTCACCAGCAAAACTGATAGTACACTTGAAGACATACTTTACGTTGGACATTCGCCCTGATCCTCAGTTGATGTTCTGTTTAAAGGTGTTTTAATGAACTCAGTTACATTTATTCAGACCTGACTCTTGTGTCCACTGTCTGAGTGTTACAAATAAAATTTTCATAGTTTTTTTTTAAAGACCTGCTATGAGAAATAAGTCATGCCTGAGGGGGAAAACTATTTCTACCGATGTTATTACTTTTTCATTCTGAAAAGTTTGATTCTGAAAAACACTGCTACTTTAAAATAAGTATCTCATGAGTGGTTTATGAAGTTGTTCATTATTATTCTGGGAAATCTTAAATGATTTAAAGGAGTTCCTTATGTGAAAGTTGAATAGCACAACTTTGACGGCTTAGATAATTAGGGCTCCTCATGTAAATGGAAAAACTTACAGTTTACTTTTATTCATATTTCAAATAATAAACAAACATTTGTCTGCAACCTTTAGTAGAAAAAAAATCTTCATATTCTTCATATGACTGCTTGGATAAAGAGATTACAGCTTGGATGAATGTACTACACAAACTTGTCTTTCCTGTGAAGTATTAAATAATTAAACTTTTGAACCACAGTTTTTGTCTTTGTTGCCTTTTACAAATTCTACAGTAAAATCTTTTGAAAGTTGACTCAGACAAAGAATAGAAATAGAAATTATCATGTTAACTGTAAAGGAATTTGAATAATGGCTGTATGAGTGTCAAGAAATGGTCATTGTTAGAATGCACTGTGGCAAAATTTTGCCTTTCATGTATGTTATGAAATGGTCAGTTCTGTCAGTTCAAGTCATTGTGACAGACTTTCCCATTAATTTCCTGTAAAATTCACCAGTAAAACCCAAAGGTGGATACAGATAGATACACTGTAGTTCTGAAAAATAATTTATTGCAATTTTCACTGGAATTGGAATAATGCATGTAAAGAAAGTCGGAAATAATCAGTCTCATAATGTATTTTATAATGTTATAATGTAATATAAATATGTTTTATAATGGCCAATATTAATATGCTTGTTAATATATTTATCCCATTTTTGGGCACATTTACTTGATAACCACTGAAAGATACCGCTTTGTGTATCTGTACCGCAATACCACAAATAGACGTGCAGCAAAATCCGCTGTGACCGCTGTGTACTGTAGGCTACACGATTGGCTTTCTATTGCTAAGCATCTAATAGTCATCTAGCTTACAACACCGCATTCTTTACAGAAGTTACACTATACAAGTTCTGCACTTCATAAATCCCAGAGCAGGGTTTCATACATTCATGGTGCTGAGTCTGACACTTCAGAATTACAAAGTATAAACCGTTCCGCGGCTCTGGTGATATGAAAGATTTGCTTGAAAGTGCTTTATTTGACCCAGAAAGCAATAAAACTTGCATCCATCAGTATCATGGTGGTTGTAGTTTTGCACATTAACAAGATTTGTTAAAAATATAGTTGTCAATATCATGTTGAATGTTTCCATTATGAGAATACTTACTTCTCCATTGAGAAAACAGTAAAGGAGTGCCACCACAAAGCCCTGGAGAGAAAAAAAAATACTTTAAGGAATACAATGAGACACTTCATCATTTTGGAATCTGTAAATTGACATTAAGTAGATAATTTCTACATAAATAAATGACTTCATCTGTACCTGGAAAGAGCCCAGACCAAGTTCGATGTAAAACCTGACTATTTCCCCTGTATTTTCTGGCAGGAAGGCAAACAGAGTGTAGTGCATCCCAAACAGAGGAATCAGAAACAAGGTGGATTTGGCCAGTTTCCTGTGTGATTATCAAAAATTATTGTGAATCAGAATTTATGCATTTACATAAACATTTCAGAGCACTGCTAGATCTATATAATCTTGGTGATTTATTTCAGATAAGTAGCTAATTTGTAACATGCATAAAGCAAAGATTGTTTCATTTTAATGCAAAAATCCCTCAAATAGCAAGGTCAAGTCCAGGGCCAATATAGTTAAATGGCACAGAATCTAATTTGCAAGACAGACCTGCGCTTTTTGCAGGAATGCAATTTCTCTTTGCATATACAGTACATCATATTATCAGGAAATACAGGTATTAAGACACAACAGAACCTAAAATAGAAACTCACCCTAGCATGAACTGTCAAAATAAATATTATTCATGCATGAAGCATAACCTGGCAGCATGTATAGCCATATCCTAATGAACAGACATTGCAGAGAAATTAAGATATATGCATTTCACTTACATTAACACATGCTATAAAGGGTTTGTCAAAACTGGTGTTTGTTTTATGCAGGGTTTTAAATTCTCTTTCACTATTTAGCAAATAACGATTACATTTGCGCAACTTGGGCCACTAAATCATCTAACCCCAAAATATAGTTTTTATCTTTGACTGTCATAATTTTAGCACTTCCTGAAATAAAAAAAATTTTCGCTGCATTAACCGGGCTGGCAAAGGTTCATTTTTAGCACTTCTTGCACATTAATATTAGACTCACATGAAGTGACCTGTGTCATTGCCTCCAACTCCAGGACTTTTTAATTTCTGAACCAAGATCCGAATCACATTCAGGAAGATGATGATATTAGCCTGGCAGACAGATAGGCAGAAGATTTCTGAGGGACTTCATTTGCTGATAAATATAATTAAACTTTATCAATCTCAAAAAACATCCAATAATAACATCATAACTCACAAACAGGGATACTGTGATCGGTCCTTTAATGATCCACCAGATGTTCATATTATCTGTGTCATCCCAACATCTGCAAATATGAGAAATATATATTAAAAACAAAATGACCAAAGTCATTTACAAGTCCATTTAAACCATAAAAACTTTAGTTCTTGAAACAAAAATTACTTTAACCTAGTAATAACTTTTTTTTTTATTTAGCTACTTTTTATGTTCATTTAGTTTAACTGAAATAACAAGCTAAAACTGGCAAATACACAACAAAAAATTACTAAGACTACTAAAAATGTAGTTTACACACAAGAAATTAGAATAACAAAAATCAAATATTAATACAAACTTTAACAGTATACTTAAATTAATGCTGTTATGTCAAGCCAGGCTCAAGCCAATAATTCTAATAATATGCATACAATAAGAATATGCATTGAGATAAGAAATGGGGCGTTTTGTTCAGTTTCATGATCATTTTAAATGTTGGAGATGTGACATACCCTCTGTTATCAGTGAACTGCCTAGCCAACACCCACACAATCAGCACAACTGATGGGACACCTACAAAAAAAAACCCAAAATGCATACTCACTTTCTCTAAATGCACAGAAAAACAGCCCTCAGATTTATAATTCATGTTTTACAAGAGATCTTAATAATATGACACAAATGCTGACATCTGTATGCTCATAGTTGCTCTAGTACTTAAATCTTGTCAGACTGCAGATGTTTATCTCTTAATCTGTTCACACACAGCCTTTCTCCTGAATTCTGTTTTTCAGGATGTACCAACCCCATCCTATTAGAATGTACCACCAGAAGTACTTCCTCTGCGAGATGAAAGTGAGGGCAAGGAGTGTCTGCAGGTACAGGCCTTCCACCAGCAGCCAGAAGTAATTAGTGAGGATGCAGAACTGGAAGAACGTAACAGCCATTTTACATGCCACCTGTGAAAAACAAAACACACACAGGTACAGACAGAGAATAAGAGCACAACCATAACCTGCAGCGGTATTTTAGTATTTTTAAAATTAATATTTGATTTATATTTTAGAAATCTTCATAAATATTTAGAATTGTTTGTTTTATAGGCTATATAACATTTATGTACATTTATTTTTATTTTTATTTTATTTTATTTATTTGTAATATTTGTTAATGATTTAGTAATTCTTTGTGGTTGTAGTGAATCGCGGGTCTCCATAAGGATCAATAAGCAACAATGATTTAATGTTCATAGTCAGACGGGCAGTGATAATCCACAAGCAATCGGGTACACTGGGGAGCAGACAGGAAGCGTTGCAGCTCTTTCAGAGTCTGGGCCAGTTGACTACAGCCGCCACTTTACCCTCGTCCATGGCGACGCCATCTGCGCTGATAATGTATCCCCGGAAGGAGACCTTGGTCTGATGAAATTCGCACTTGCTCAGCTTGGCGTATAATTGGTTGTCTATGAGTTGTTGGAGAACTGTTCTAACGTGGCGAATGTGGGAAGGCAGGTCCTCAGAATAAATCAGAATGTCATCGATGTAAATGACAACGAACCGATGAAGCATGTCCCTGAAGATCTCGTTCACCAATGACTGAAAAACAGAAGGGCTATTGGACAGTCCGAAAGGCATCACCAGATATTCGTAGTGCCCCGTGGTTGTAGAGAAGGCCGTCTTCCATTCATCCCCCTCACGAATGCGAACCAGGTTGTAGGCACTCCTTAGGTCCAGCTTAGTGAAGACCCGCGCAGATCGCAACTGCTCCAAGGCTGAGGGTACCAGCGGTAGAGGATAGCGGTACTTGATCATGATATCGTTGAGGGCTCGGTAATCGATGCATGGTCGAAGTCCTCCGTCCTTCTTTTTAACGAAGAAAAAACCCGCCAAAGCTGGAGAGGTAGAGGGGCGGATAAAGCCTTTAGCGAGCTCCTCCTGTATATACTGGTTCATGCTCTCGGTTTCTGGCTGCGAGAGTGGGAAGATGCGCCCTCGGGGGATTACCGAGCCAGGCAGCAGGTCTATGGAGCAATCGGTAGGTCTGTGTGGGGGTAGTTGCGTCGCTGTCTCCTTACTGAAGGCCACACATAGGTCCTGGTACTCTCTGGGCAGAGTTACTTCCGTAGACTCCTCATTGAGCGAGAGGCGCAGACGTCTGATGGGCCGGGAAATGCTGTGGAGGCAGTGAGCATGACAATAAGCGGACCAGCGGAGAACTTGATGCTCCTTCCAGGAGATGACCGGGAGCTCCAGCCAGGGCAGTCCGAGTATAACAGTGTGTTCAGGGGACCCAATGAGGTAGAACTGGAGCTCCTCGGTATGCAGAGAGCTTGTGCAGAAAGTGAGTGGTGAGGTTTGGATGGAGATCTTGCCAGAGCCTATTGGTCGGCCATCGAGGGCTGCCACAGTGACGTTGGGGGTACATGCAACAAGGGGAAAACCATGTTCAGTGGCAAAGTCACAATCCATACAATTACCCGCTGCTCCCGAGTCTACAAAGGCCCTAGTGGCAAATGCTCCCCGTGCGAAACAAACTCCACATCCAGTTTCATGGCGGAATCAATAGTAACAGCACTCACCCGGTAAGTCTTTGGTCGTGTGGGTCGTGTGGGGCAGGAAGCAAGCAGGTGGCCTGATTTGCCGCAGTACAGGCAGAGACCATTCTGTATCCGACGCTCTCTCTCCTCCACCGAGATGCGGGTAGCTCCGATCTGCATCGGTTCCGCGGGCGGGATCGGGACTGCGCTGGCGGAGGTGTAAGAAGATCGCCGGCTGCGACGGGACCGCATCAGTTGGTCCGTTCGAATAGCCAAATCCATGTATTGATGGAGTGTGAAATCCTCCCCACGACAGGCCAATTCAGTTTGTAAATCCTCCCGGAGGGCACGACGATACAGCGACAAAAGAGGATCGCTATCCCAACCAGTCTGGGCTGCCAGAGTGCGAAAAGTCATAGTAAATTCGGCGCCGAAGTGGAGCCCTGCTTCAGCGCGAGCAGCTCGTCTTTGGCATCGCGACCATCGGCGGTGTGGTCGAACACCTCCCGGAACTGGCGGAGAAAACTTTGATAGGAGGGGAAGGCCATGCGGCGGCCCTCCCAGAGCACCGTAACCCAGTCCAGTGCCTTGCCAGTGAGGAGTGAACAAATTAAGGAAACCTTTGAGTCGTCATCGGGAAAACTGGCGGCCTGTGCTTTCATATAGATATCGCACTGGAGCATAAAACCCTTGCACTTGCCTGGCGATCCGCTGTATTTCTCTGGGAGGGCGAGGCACGCCGGGCTGGCAGTGCTGACTGAGACCGGTGGAGGAGCTGCGGCGGCCGGCGGAGCGGGCCTACTCTGAGCCGTGGTCGTGGCCGTCAGGGCCTGGATGGAAGTCACTAGCTCCGCGGTTAGCGAGGTAAGCTTCTCCAGTTGCTGACGATGTGAGAGGAGTTCGGAGGCTTGACGGCTAACCTCGTCGATGACTTGTTTCATTGTCGCTGGATCCGGCGATGGCGAAGTCTGCTGTAATGAATCGCGGGACTCGGTTGGATCCATAAGCAACAATGATTTAATGTTCGTAGTCAGACGGGCAGTGATAATCCACAAGCAATCGGGTACACAGGGGAGCAGACAGAATCGTAAACGTAGAACAGGCAAATGGTCGAGACAGGCGGCAAAGAATCAGGAAGTAAACAATACAGGCAATAAATCAAACACGGGTAGTCAAAACACGGAACAAAACGCTCGGAATCGATAGACTAGGCAAATCGAGACTTCGCAACTGTTCACAGCAAAAGTCCGAGCTTTTATGCGGTCCCTTGGCGGGAAAGCGGCGTGGGAAGCGTACGTGGTACGTGAAGCAAAGCGGTCCGGGTGGAAACATCAATACTCTGGTGAGGGTTCCCGCTGCTAACCGGTGGAGAGGGCCACAGAGGAGCGGTCTGTGACAGTGGTTTTGTCATTTTTGCTACTTTTTTGTGATTTTTTTTTTTTCTCAGTTTTATTTTGTTATTTTAGTACATTTTTAGTACATACAAGTTAAACTAAATGAAAAGTTAGTTAAAAGCATTGTTTAAAACAAAAAAAAAAACATTTTTGATACATGAAAAAAGCTAAAACAAAGAATAATTTTTTGATAAATATGCTGAAAAACTAAAATTTACTCAAATAAACTTTAAAAACTTTAAAACTGTAAGTAAATAGGTATATACATGTATATATGCAGTATATATATATATATATATATATATAAATAAACACAATGATAAAACAAAGTGTACAAAGTTTTATTTTTGTTTAATATTTTCACTTATTGGACTCAAATTCAAACTTCAAACCAGACCAGGAACTATTTTCCTCCAGAAAAATTCTGTCTCTGCAGCTCTTCAGGCAGTTCCTTTGACCTCATATTTCTCATTTGCTCTGGCATGCATGAATTATTATTAACTCCATGTATATCACAAACCACTGAAATCGGCTGATAAATGATTTGATCCAAAAAACGTAGCTCCTCCATTCACCAACATTTGTTTTTAAAGTAGTCTTGCCCGGAGAAAGATGGTGGGCGCGCAGCAAGGGACTTGTAAATGAGGCAAAATTAATTTAATTCTGTATACATACACTCTCACTCACCGTGGACATTAAGCAGTGATCCTGAGTTTCATCTGAAAACAGGACGGCATCTTTGATGAAGACTGCACTTGCACGCAAGATGAAGGAAACAAACAGATTGATGTGTATGTAGTTTCTGGTGCAGTGGAACTTCCTTTAATGACAGAGCATCATGAATATTATATATAAACATAACATATAATTATACTATATATGCAGATATTTTCATTACCCCTTTCTGATTCTCTATGTCATGCATTTTGTGTATTATAATTGCAGTTTATAGCATTATCACACAGCTGTGCATTTAAAAAAAAGAAAATTCAGCTGGCTTGCAAAAAAGTTATAGAATTTGATGATGCTGAGTTCAAAAATGTAAAAATTCCAGAGTAAAAAAACATATTTTTATATTTTATAAATATATATTGGCTTTAATACACTTACCAAATATCAAAAGCAGCCAAATGTAAAAAAATGTATAATTTAATTTACAATATGCAGAGGATCATAAAAATATGTTTAAATACATTTTTGACATTTATTGACAGACAAATTGACATTAACATTAGACATCAGGCTTTGGCATGAAATTATGTCACATATGTTAAAATCAGCTTAGAATTAAATGAAAAGTGCCAACTGGCTCAAATCAACAAAAATCATACTTTGGCAGTTTTCTGCAGATTAGGGGTTACAACTAGATTTCTTCATCTTACAATGGTCGTATGCAAAAAGGCTATATGAAAGGATTTGACATAATGCATTCTGAAGTAATATACTTTATAAATGGGACAGAGCTTTACCTGAAGCATGTGAATATGATAACGGCGGTAATAAGCGATATAAGTGATGTTGCATATCCAGCAGTGTAAAGCTGTTTCAAGGTTGACAAGTAATTTGTCTGAAAAATAAAAAAATAAAAAAATAAATAAAAAGTCTGAGAGAAAAGTATTTAGCATCCCTAACAAACACTATGTCAAGCTTAACCATTTAAACAGATTTATATTTCATTTTATGCCAATATCTATTATTTTTGGATTAAAACTGACAACAGTAAAACTCTTCTGGTTCTTAAAAGCTTTATTTTTTTCAGCAGGAACATAGAGGTCAATGACCAGCTTGCTTTTTAACTAATCCTATACAGTGTTTCTTGACTTTATAATCATAAAGAAGCATGACGCAGAAACAAAACAGTGACCACTAGTGGTCATCATAGGACTGCTAATCCATAACACATATGCTGGAAGCTATTCATCAAACTGAGCCTTTCTGCACAAGTGATATTTATTTAACTATGGGCATTACTGTCAGATATGTATGGATGATGGGAATTATTTACCACAGTCCCAGATTCTGAATCATCTTCAAATGCACAGGCTTCCTCGTACGGTGGATATGGGTCACTCCAGCCGTTAAATGTGCAGTTCCTGTAGATAAATCCTGCCAAATAAACAGCAGAGGTTGTGGTTTAAAGATAACAAAACTTTAACATATGATTTGTAAAACTTCACTGAACCTTACTCCACATAAAAATTAGTAAAAGTGCATTTTTGTCCCGAGCACATAATGAGCAGTCATCTCTCATACGAGTGCCAAATATGTCTCAAGTTTGTCAGTTGTTACGGACTCCTGCTGATCAGCCCTCATTTTCAAAGAGTAACAGTAAGCACAATTCTCACATCATAACAATTCCAAAAATACCCACAGACGCCTGGAGAATGCTTAGGGGAAAACATGAGCACTAGAGCTGGGACAAAACCTGCTGCTGGGTGCATTTCCAGCAGCAGAACAGAACAGGTGTCCCACTTCAGCCCTTATAAGCACACAAGTCACCTGCTTTAACCTCAGCAGCAGTGTGAGAGAGTCTGACCAACAGTTACAACCTGACTACATGACTTTCCACAAATAAGTTAAATGAGGCTTATATAAGTCTCACATATTATTTGATGATAGTTTTTTTAATTTTTTTCTATTTAAAATTCTGTTGAACTTTCAGTCAGTTTGTTTTGTCATTTTCTTTTTATCTTTCTTATGTTTACAAAGATGTCTAATATACAGCACCCTCCACTAATATTGGCACCCATGGTAAATCTGAGCAAAGGTGGCTATGAAAATAAATCTGCATCGTTTATCTTTTTGATATTTCATTCAAAAACTTCACACAATTCTATACTTTCATTGAAGTAAAACAATTGAAAATAGGGAGAAATTCTTGTGATGAAATAAATGTTTCCAAACCTTGTTGGCCACAATTATTGGCACCCCTAGAACTTTTTATGAGTAAAATATCTCTGAAGTATATTCTTATTCATAGTCACAATTTTGAGCACTCCTGTTGTGGACATGAAATTATCCAGCCATGCTTTCTTTTTTCACAGAAATATGTAAGAGGGAAAACAAAACCCAAATTCCCTTAATCAACACAATGAGAAAAAAACAATATATTTATGATGTGCAGCAAAAGATAATTGAGTTTCACCAATTAGTGAAGTGGCTTTAAGAAAAGAGCTAGAGCAGTGAAAATAACCATTTCCACCATCAGTGAAATAATTAAGAATTTACAATCAACATAAAATGTTAGGAAACTGCCTGGAAGAGGACATGTGTCTCTATCATCCTAATACACGGCGAGGAGTAGAGTTTGAGTGGCTAAAGACTCCTCCAGGACCACAGCTAGAGAATTGCAGAAAATACAGTTGTTGAGTCTTCATGGTCAGAAAATCTAAAAAAAATTGAATAAATAAATAAAAATTGTCAAACAGCCCTTACATCAGCACATGTTGTTTGTAAGCATTTAAGAAAAACTCTCCTCAATCAATAACAGCAAACACTCAAGATGGGTTTGGTGAACACAGGGAGAAAAAGTACTCCATGTGTACAATGAAATACACTGTTGTGTTTTTGATGTTGTGGGTCTATATTTCAGCTGGAGGTCCTGGATGTCTTGTTTAAACACATGACATCATGGATTCTATCAAATACCAACAGATAAAAATCAATAATTCACTGACTCTGTTAAAAATCTTATAATGGGCCATGGTTGGGTCTTCCACTGGGACAATAATTCAAACACAAACATCAATATAAAAAATAATTAGTTACTCAGCGCAAAATGAAGCCTTTTCCATGGCTATGCCAGTCCTCTGACCTGAACCCTGCAGAAAATGAGTGAGGTGAACTAAAGAGAAGCACCATCATGGAGCTGCTATTTTGAAGGATCTGGAGAGATTCTGCAATGAAGGAGTGTTCTCTTTTCTCTTATCAGGTGTTCTCCAAACTCTTCAGGATTTTTCTCTGAGAAAAATCAGAGCCGGTATCTTGGGAAAAGGAACATATTTAATAAAGAAAACTCAGAAGGCTGAAAGAGCCATTGAATCAGACAGCTCAGGCTTCTTCTTCTTCCTTCTTCTTTCCTTCTTCTTCTTCTTCTTCTTCTTTCCTTCTCCTTCTTCTTCTTCTTCTTCTTCTTTCCTTCTTCTTCTTCTTTCCTTCTCCTTCTCCTTCTTCTTCTTTCCTTCTCCTACTTCTTCTTCTTTCCTCCTTCTTCTTCTTCTTCTTCTTCTTCTGGTAAACTAGCTTATGATCAACTTACTGATGTTGGAGGCTTTTATCCTGTGCTGGTGATTGCTCTTAGGTGTTGCCTAATCATTAAGGTGACTGAGTTACGGTGACTGAACTGGGATCAGGTGATTGTGACAGTGCTGTGACTGCACTGAGATCAGCGCACAGATTCAAAGACAGCGTGACATGTATTAAAGAAAAACATTTATTTCATCATGAGTTTTTCTCCCCATTTTCAATTGTTTTCATATATTTTGTAAATATTTATAAATACATGTACATTCTTATATTTTGTAATATATATTAATATATTTAATATGTAAACATAACATATACATTATGTATACAAAAACTTTTTTCCCGATGCGATAACTCGTGATTATCTGTGATTATCTATTATTACTCATGACATTTTGGAATGCTGTTACAAACACTGTGCTTTTCATAATGAATTAAATATGAATTAATTTCATCAGTTGATATGTCAATCACTAGCTTTTCATAATTTGATCATTTTGATTTGGACTGTTATTATGTATAGTATGCATACATCTGTGTGCATCTCCCACAACTTTTCATAAAAATTAAATGTGTCATTTGGGAGCATGCTCCGGCGGGTAAGTGACGTCAATGAATACAGTGTGTACTGACATCTGAGCATTCTGACCTGTAAGCACTTCCAAAGGATTTAAAATCATAGGACTTAAAACTTAAAACCAGTGAGTCTAGATTAATCCAACATTTCAGGCTACTGTCTGCTGTTTAGTTTATTGTCACAGTCACAATTGTTTTTTATGTAAGACAAATTTGATGAAACTATGGATTATAAAAATACTTTCCCTTTATGTTGTCGTGGAGACAATCATATCTCTAAAAACATCACAAACATGTTTTTTGGGTTTTTTTTTGACAGTGTGACATTAAAGGGAGCTGGAATGACAAGCAGTCTTAAATAAGGTACTGTAGATATTTAAACAACTTCAGTCTTCATTTTATGTCAATATTGATTTCCAAATCCAATGATTGGTCTTGTTTCCTTCACAGCTTCTCAGTGCACCATCAGGTTTGCAGTCTTGGTTAATTTCATAATAATTATTAAGTATTGTATGAATAATTTCATTTTATGCCTTTCACATGGAATGGAAATGCAATGGACTGAGCTGGGTTGAAACTTTGGTCACTTTGAATTTTTATGAACATTAGCTTTTTTCTGACATGCAACAACAAAAAAATAATAACCTTTTTAAATTTAGTAAATCACTAAATCTCTGTTCCTTGTATTTCCATATATGCAGTTATGGCCACTGAAAATTATTCATGTATTCCCAGTGGAAATGGATTAAGTAAATTTTCACTTCATGAATTTAAATTGCTTGCATGCCATGAAATCAAGCTTTGAAAAAGGCTCAAAATTGTGATGCATTAGCAAATTTAATTAACAAATTTTGGCCTACTGCAAAAATCCATTCTTGAGTGCATACATATATATACAGGTTATCTCAGTGCAGGCATAATACTCTAGGGCTCTGCAACTTTCTGTCTGCATATTCAAACATTCAGCAGAATCACAGCCTGTGACTGTAAAGACTACTGACCCGAACAATATTACAACCCCTAACTGTAAACTAGAATTGTCACAGCTTTCAGCCACGGTTACTGTGCACCAGCCCTTGAGAAACTACTTATCTGCTACTGTTTGACAAACCTTTTACCAGACATGAGCCTGAAGCTCCGTCACAGCAGCCGGATATTAAAGAATGACAGCAATGATAATGAACCTGGGAAAAAAAAGCTAGAGAGAGAGAGACAGAAAGGGACAGGGACAAGGACAGGGATGGATGAGTGGGTACTTAGACGGATGCTTGGATATATGGATGGATGAATATGAATGTTTAAGTAGATGATGGGTGGACGGGTTGCTATAGAGATGGATGGATGAATGATGATGTGTATATGAATTGATGAATGCAAGGACAGGTGGATATAGGGATGAATGAGTGGATGGATAGATGGACTGATATATGATTAGATCAATGATAGATGGGTGTTGGATATATTGACAGACGGGTGGATGATGGACAGAAATAGGAATAGATAGGATGGATGAACAGATATAGGTATGAATGGGTAAGGATGGATGTATAGATAGATGTATAGATAGATAGATCTGACCTTGAGTGTTGGAGATATGCTGGAAGACGTCTGAGCAGGACACATTAATGAGTTGTCCAGTATTGGCAGTACGCCAGCAGCGGATCCCATCCCAATCTGTCCTACATCCTGAGACAGGAACCACAGAAGAAACGTCATGACACTGTCAAACATATGTTCTGAACTGGTTCATATGGATATTATCTAATGGACAGGGGCTTCATTTACAGTTTATGCATGTCTTTTGTCATGCTGTGCAGGAGAGCGTTAGAATTCCACTTCTCTTCCGTCACATACAGGCTCCAGCACACAATGCAACTTTTTGGCATCTAGTGCCCTTATGATGTCAGTAAATATTCAAGAGCTAGTCATGCAACCAATTTTTGAAATGTCGCTAAGCAATATTAGTCAATATGTGCATGCATTCATGTAATATAAATTCCAGTCTATTAGAAAATGTACATCTGGAACAATAAAGTCAAGCAATGAAGAATGGGAAAGGTTATACTATATCAGCGACACTCAAGACCACTGCTGCAGAATGGCCTAGATGGCTAAAGCTATTTATGGCATCATTAATTTTTTATAATCAGTTTGGGAGTATGACAATACTTTGAGGAAAAAAACACAAGGTAAAAACAAGGTAAAAACAATTTTCAGGACAAATGCAAATTTATTCATGAATAATGTACAGTTTGTGCCATTACAATTCTTTTCAAAATGTGCAAATATGAATAATAAGGATAGTATTTGGATAGTATTCCAAAATCCATTTTTATCTGAGTTGACATGTGAATCAGCAGAAAGGAAAAATGTATGCCAAATATTCCATATTTTAAAACAAAAAAAAAGGTTAACTGTTAAAAGACCAATAAAGATGCTATTTAAATCAATATGTTATTAGATATTCTACCAACAGGGGCTACTGGGGTCATACTAAAAAGCCAAACCCTAAAAATATCAAAGTGCCCCTAATATGGGTTATGAAAGGTTCATATTTTGGTTTTGAAAGTCCTAAATAACAGGTTGTCTGAATGCAAGGTCAAAAAACACTTTCATTTTCTCATAATATGTATTTATTTTTACCTTATTTGATCAACCCCTTGTTTAATGATTTGGTTAATGACTCATTTTTCCAAACCCCTCTGGTGATGAGCTTTTGGGCTTTTAATGCTCCTAAAACATCACCTAGTGGCAAAGAATTAATTAGCATTTTCATTCATACTGTGGGTACATTGGAGCTGCAGACACTGAACGTTTTACATGAATGCTCTTTACAGGGCACACAAAATCCAAACCTAACAGTTTTCAGACAAACATTTTATTTGTTTGGAAAAAAAACACATAATCACAAATTAAAAAACAGGTTTGCTGTACACAAGGGTGTAACTTTGGTTTGAGAAGTAGGGGGATTCGATTTGAATCCCATTTCCTGCATTTACATGGGATACATTGTTTTATATTTTGGGACTATAGTCGTGGAAACGTAGGCTACTACTATGATCACCAAGATTTCAGATTATAGTTTTATTAAGTAAAATATGTGTGAAAAAAAATATATAATATGGGACTTAATTTCCACGGTTAAACAAATTTTTATTTTAAACTAACTACTGTACCTGAAAATGCATAAACAACCATGAACAAATTAAGGGACTTCAGTTGCCGTTTCAGCTCCACCTCATCTTTCCTCTAATATGAAAATGATATAATCATATTGAGTCTAACATTAAACTAGCATTCAGAGTCTTGTCTGGATGTATTCTTGTCCTACATTGGCGGCGGTTACTATCTATTATTACTATATCTATCCATTTCTCTTTAGACTAATTTAAAGCGCATAAATCATATTTAATTTATTGTGTCTAAAATATTATATATGGGGGAAAAAAGACAAGTTATCTCTCAAACATGCATCTTAATTTGACATCTTCTCATCGATGGAGTTTTGGTTCCTTGCCACTGTCGCCTCTGGCTTGCTTAGTTGGAGACACCTGATTTATAGTGATTATCGTCATCTTGACTACAGAGACTGTCTCTGCATTTCATAAATAAATAGTTTGTAAATAAATAGTTTTATAAATAGTAATCTCTCAGAGGAGAGAGTTACGACTTATCGTTCGTACATGCTCTTCCTGAAATTCATTATAAAACGCCATTTAATAGGTACTGTAACGCTCGGTACAAGGAGGAGGAGACTTGAAGGTGAATTAGAGGTTTTATTTAATCTTTTGCATTCAAAAGAGAGAGTGAATGAAAGCAACAG
>JAUYWG010000032.1:19642009-19666117 GCA_034779775.1 Enteromius afrohamiltoni
GGCGCAACTGTAACGACACGTGAATAATCCCGCCCACTCTAAAGCGGTACTAAACTGCAGTGGAAGCACAAACCGAGCCGAACTGAGCCGTAACGAGCCGTACTGAGCCAAATTCTCTGACTAAATGCTTTATATTTCCTTGTGAAGTTGAAAAACATTTAATGCATATAAAACACTGATATTTTTAAACGAATTGCAAATCAAATAAATAAATAAAACAAACTAAGTTTTGTCTCTGCTCTTTCCATTTGAAATTAGTGGTTGCACTGCATTCTAATCATGATTCAAACAAAGATTGATTTACGTTTTGTTTGTATATTTTTGGAATTTGATGCAAAAACAGAATGGACAGACTTTATAGTACATAAAACGTATAAACAAACAAAGGAGACGAGCTGCAAGAGAGCAGAGATTCACTCTATGACAGCAGGTGGCTCTTTTTCCAACTGTAAACAAAGCAACTTATAAACACTACTTTAATATGCGTTATACAGAGAAGAGATGGAAAGAAAATGCCAAAAAATCTTAACATTTTTAAAGTCAGTTCTCCTCAGAATTCACAATTAGTTTAACACCTCAACCGACTTGAATTGTTATATTTCATTCGATTTTTTTTTTTTAACCAGGTCGGCAGGCATCATTACATCCCTAATATTCATTTTTGAACAGCGTACAGGTATAAACAGCCTGAATTTGAAACGTCCACTAATTTTACTGGTTCCCTTGATAAATCCCAGTTAGATTGTCTTTGCTGATATGGACTGGCTGTTCTGCAAGGCTTCTAGATGCGCTTGGTTGTTTTCACCTGATGTCTAACATCAGCTCAGACTAATTCTTCAGCGTCTGCCTTTTTTGTTTTCCCTTATATGCTGTGAATGAGCTAGAGGATGGAGAACCAGCGGGGGTCTCGAGCCAAAGAAGAAATTAAACCTGAACAGACAAGGAATCTACCAAATTCAAACGACGGAAAGAGAAAACGCACTCGTTCATTCCGGTCTGAAAATCAGGGTTCAGAAGAAGATGGTCGTTTCCATCAGGATCTGGCCTCTCCGGGTATTAGAGGAGAGAAGGTTTGGTTCAACCGCAGCATATATGAGCAGGCCGACAATGCTTATCAATCGTTGTTGAGCGCAGGGACCAGGACACCTCCGGTTTCATCCTCCCCAAAAGATCGAATTCCCCGCACCCTGGTCTTCAGGGCTAAACGCAATGGTGCACAAGCACAAGATGAGGAGAACCAAACTTACACCCGTTTTTATGCGTCCCGTCAAAAGCAGCGGGGTTCGACACACCAGCGCTCCTCATCTGAACCCGATCGGCAGCTCCCAAAAAGTAGCAGGAAGAGGGTCTTCTCTGAGAATGAACGTGCCCCTCAGAAAACTGACAAGTATGGCTAGTTTAGGGGCATGGGACAGTTGACTTTAAGAAACTGCCTTCTCATTGAACGGTGTGATTTTGTGAGTTGTTTGTGGATTTTATTAAATATTTTTCACCTTCGAAAAGCCTCAACCCAGGTTTGTGTCACCATTGGCTGCTGAGTGAAAGCTGATCAGTGTGAAACTAATCTGAGGGCTTTGGCACGCAAAATCTGTCCCATTGTCTGCAGCCCGTGTCCGCAAAAACCAAATGAAAAGCATTTTAGTGGTTGAATGGACGTAAACAATCAATCCAAGTAACTGTTCTACAAAATCGATTTAAATGCAAGACCTGGAGAACATAATTAAGAGTTTTTCCTCCAACAATAAGTTGTTCTTTCATGGGATATATGAGTTTACTATTGATCATTTGCGGTCTTCAGCTTATCATTTTGAATAATTTATTCTGACTTTCACAGTAAAGGTCTGTTCACGGCAAGAATAAAACGATTAGATCAGAACAAATAAGTAATGAAGGGTTTGTTCACAACAAGGGGTCTTTGACTTGCTTGAATACAAGATGCAGTGCTTCTCACAACAGATTTTACTCGCTAATGCAAAATACTAGCTCTTTGATAATTCTATTTTCACTTGCTTAAAGTAGTGACTGAATGTACTGTGTAATGAATGAGATGTTGGTGATTGAATTGGTGATTGGTTGGTTTTGGACCGAAATGGACTGATTGCAAATTTCTTGGCCAATTCAATATAATTTTATTTATTGATTTTATTTTTTTAAAGAACTGTAATGAAATGATATTCATTTAAATTTATTTTATTATTAAAATAAATCATTAAACAATACAGGATCTTTTTACAACAAAATAATTAAAACAAAAAAATGTGCGTTGTATGCTATAAAATAAGTTCTGGTATATAACTAACATTAATATAGTTATACTAACAAAAGTCTTTTCCCCAATTAATTTTTTTATAATAAAAGAAATTAATAAACATTTCAGATCTTCTCACAACAAAATAAAGTGCTCTGCACCTTGAAAATGTTGGAATGTATAACTAACAACTTACTAACAATAACTAAGTTTACTAACAAATATCTACTTTTCCTCAATGAGTATTATTATGGAAGAATTTTTTAAACCTTAATTACATGACTGTCTCACAACAATAACTTTAATAACAAAGAGTGTACTCTCTTAAAATGGGTACTAAATACTATTACTTGAACATTAAAGGCATGTTTGTCTTAACAAAGAGAAGCATTTCTGCAATGTCAAAATGTTAATAAAGGATAGTACAGGCTGCTGACCTGTGGCTGACAAGGGTGACAGCGACACGTCAGCGATTCTCTTTGATAGTTCACACTGTGTGATTGTTACTCGCGTGAACGAGCATCGATTTGCCTGCGATTTTGGGCATTTGTCGGCGAACATTCCCTTTTTCAAAACATATTGTTCATGTAATGCTTTTTTATTGCTTGTTTGTTTAAAGTTTATAGCATCTATGTTCTTTGTTCTCAGATAGGAACAGAATAAGTAAAATTACTTTTACTAGCTATTTAGCTGGTTGTCTGTTGCAGCTGATATAATTAAGCCAGAAGTTTGGTAGTTTAACCTTGCTCAGTAAGTTTTGTTTTTGCTGTTTATTCAACTGTTTAAATAGTTTGTGTGACCCAAAGCATTGAAAAATAGACAAAGACAGACATCTTTGTGCAAACGAGGAGCAGACTACTCCAACTGTTCCAGATTCCAACATTTGTTTATTTAAAAAAAATAAAATAAATGCATTAAAAAACTTTAGTTGTATTGAACAGGAAAAAATCTCTGATTTCTGTATTGAAATTATAATTGTAAGGATCTAAATTCAAGAGAACAAATAAACAATTCTGGAACCAGTATATAGCCATAATATTTGGAAAAATGGTGGAAGAGACATGCATTCATATATGGATGATGCATGGCTTGCTCTGCTTGATTTATTTGCTTATGTTTAAGGCTTTGTACACCCTTACTCCTGAATGAATTCCTTCACAAAGTAATAAAACAGAAAAAATGTACTTTTCAAAAGCATTTGAAAAGTTTTTTTCCCCCAAAGATTTTTTTAAAGTTCTATGCTTGCTCTTTGACACACAGACTCTCACGTCTCATTTTTCCTTGTGTTTTTAGCATCACAATGAGTGGACTTCAGGGACTCGCTCAGGAGAACATCTGGTTTGACAAGTCCAGATACGACGAGGCTGAGAGATGCTTCTACGAGGGCATGAACGGCATCCCTCAGACATCTCAGGTACTGCCCCCTACAGTCCCGGATGTCAGAGCAAAGCACATACAAAATTTCCACATTTGGGTTTTTCCACAAACTGGTAATTGTCTCAAAGAATGAGAGTGACAGAATTCTCATGGAGAGGCATGAGTTCCTGTTTACTCAGCTGCTGTACGTCCATCTATCATCTGTTGTTCCAGGTGTCTGCTTTTTCTTTACGTTCCTATGCTGAATAGTCTTCGACTGCTTCTGTACGCACCTGTGTGTTTTTGTCTGCTTGCTTGCTTGCATGCTCACTCTCTGCCTCTTGCTGGTTTGTTTGACATGGGCCTCTTTACCCGCTGTACCCTTCCAGGAGAAAGATGCTAGTGCCATCCTGCAGGACATTGCTAAAGCCCGACAGAATATCCAGCAATCCCTAGCCGGAGTGAGTACTGCCCCCAAAATATGAAAGAAATCTCATTATTGGAGCATATTGAATTTGTACTGTAATCTTCATGTGAAGCACATTTAACTGGAGTGATTACTGACACTCAATAACTGTCGTCCTGCATGGGACCAGTTCAAAGGGATGATTTAATTCCACTTCATGAAGCTCTAACCAAGTTGGAGGTGATATTAACAGGACAGTTTTTAGTTCAGCTGCTGATCAGCCACAAGACTGGAGCTACAGTACAAACACTTGCCCTCCATAAATATCCCTGTGCTATTTCAGTATGTTTACAGAACCCCATCTGTGCCCCTGACAGGGAGGGAAAAAATCAGCTGTAGTTATGGATTAGTAAAATGTACATGGAGATTACTAACACATGTACACAATTTATTAACTTTTATAAGGATTTGGAGTGTTGGCTGATTTGGTAGATTTTTGTTTACTTTAGGATTTAAATGGAAATCTGAAATGAGTAACATTATTTAAAATTATTTATTCCAAAATGCAATATATAATTTACAAATATTGATAGCTGGTCAAGTTAGGACCAGGTGTATAAAAAATTAAGTACTAATTAAGTAAAATTAACAAAGATTTCAAATTGTCTTACCGACTTTAAACATCATCGCAATATATTCTCTAATTTTATAGTGTCAGCAAAGATACTGCGATTAAAACGCATCACCCAGCTCTAATGGCTGTGAGCTGTATTTTGTAAACAAGTTAGTTTTGTAGATGGGTTTTAATTTTCACAAAAACACCTAAATGATCAAAATGTACTTCCCAAAGATTAATAAAAGTTTGCATCAGGTTGGATGTGAATAGTTTTGAATGGACCTTTATCTATTTATTTTTTTTATGTAATAGACACACACATACTATTTTGGGCTCTGATTTCACATGATCACATTAATATTACACCATTCTCATTTATTTTAACATTACAGCCGTATATAACTGCTAGTTTGTCTTTAAGCTTTATAACTTCTTGTTATACTTTTTTTTTTTTTTTTTTTTTTAAATTTTTGTTTTAAAGTCTATACAAAATATAAGAAATTTGGAAAATCACATACAGCGTTTTCTTAAAAGGCTCCATGAATTTCCCAAAACAGACAGAAGCTCCCACGGCCTTTTCTCACTGATGCTGCAGTATTTGGTCCTTCTGTCAGCATTTACTTGACACCTTCCTCATCATCATAGCATATGCTTACTAGACACTTCAGAAAACTCAAATGCATTAACTAGGAATCAGAGTTCACCTCAAACAGTTTATTATTAGTCCAGTTATATGCACCTAAAAGCACTTAGCTGTAGCCTACTGTCTTGTCGTGCAAGCAGGTCTAGCAAAATCTCCTTCCCAGCATGACATCCTTGGTTGTTTATGTGCTTGCGCATTTTGTAATGCATATGCTGCGCTCGTGTTCTTGTGTTCATCTGTCGTCATTAATATTGTAAGAGTTAAGCTGGCTGCTGTTCAGTTGCCTGAGGATGTTAGTGTGTGTTTGTGGTTTATGCTTTTATGACGTGTTCAAGCAAGCAGAGCTCACGTCTACACACTGCAAACATATGCTTGCATGTTTATATTTGCAGTTTGATAAACTGTAAAAATATCTTTATATCTATACTTTAATTAAAGGAATAGGTCACCCTAAAATTTGCTAAGAAGTAAATGAGTTTATTCATTCATGGTTACAGAGGTGGAGAAATATAGCTTTTTAAACCATTGCTTCTGGCTATTTGTCTTGTTTATCCTCTTAAGACCTGAGAAAAACATTTTAGGAAAAATGTCATGTTTTTTCATTTAGAGCATAAAAAAATATTTTTTTTTATTTTATTTGTAAGTTAGGCTGTGTTTTTTTTTCTTTAAAAAATAAAATATGAACATGCATAGGCAAAAACAATTATTTTATTTTTATTCTTATTTTTATTTTTTAGAATCCCCAATACATTTTTAGTTTAAGATTTGTACTTCGTTTTTTATTATTTTTTACCCAAACTTTGCATAAAGAGGATTCGCAAATATGTCAGAATAGAATGATTCAACTATACCATTTTTCTTTCTGAAAAATTTGTTAAATGGTCATAAACAGGTTTTCTCATTTTATACAATGTGTGTATATAAACTAAATCGAATTTGCATATTAATGTGTTTTTGGGGCAATGTAATGAAAAAAGTATACTAATGGGAGTATTAATAATTTCATAGAGTATTTTAAAAAATGTTTCCCTTATTCATTTGTTTCTCCCAAAATGCGTAATAAACATGCTTTTCACGACTTCGAACTTACTGGTAGTAAATAAAATGTCAAGCGAGTTTGGTGTGCTGTCCGTGGAGAGGACTCAGGGTTTGGCCACGGTGGCTCGCTGCCCGATCCGAACCTTGCAGTTAATATGATATAATGCAAAATGTCTCTAAATCTGTTCTGATGAAGAAACATACCCGCCTACATTTTGGATGAGCTGAGGGATGAGTATACTTTAAGCAAATGTAAATTTTTGGGTGATAATGTCCTTTAAAAGATCTGTGCACAGTTGCACAGATATGTTTTTGCAACATGAAGATCATTAAAGAACCAAGAAGCAAAAAATCTTAGGGCCACTGAAAACCTATTTAATGGATGCATCTCTTTTCTGATTGCTTTCCAAGCAAAACTCTGTGTGAGGTCATAGTAGTTTATCTCTGTCTCTTTCTCTGATTTGTCTCTTTCTCCAATTTGTTTTCTGCTTGTGGTTGTTAAACGTGAACCTCTCAGGTGAAGACCGCTCTACAGGGTAGTAAAGGGCATGCTCGCGCTCAAAAGCCGCGGGAGAGGAAGACCGTAAGTGCTGTGTGGTTCAGCTTGACGTCTGTGTGAAAAGCATGTGAATGGAGCTTGAAGCAGCATGGATCATAAACACATTATTCCTTGACACTTTCAAAACAGCCTGGTTTCTGTGAGACTGGTGTTTTTAGGGATATATACACTGTGCGTTTGAAGTTCTAGCCTTCACCAAAGTAAACTGCATGCAAATTCGAGTGGAAACGTAAATGTTTTTTTAGTGTTTCAAACATAGTATAAATGCATCTAAATGGTTACCTGTGGTACAACCAAGGTTTTTTGTTTTTTTTTGTTGCATGTCTGCAGTCACAGCCATGCATGGTGTGTTTTTGCAGTCAGCTCCTTGAGAGAGAATTCATTAACGTTCAGTTCTCCTCCATCTGATTTGCAGAGTCAGAATGCCAGCAAGTCTGAGGATCAGAGTGAGCTGGTCTCTCGTCTGAAGAGTCTGGAACTGGACAACAAGAATTTGCACAAAGGTAGGTACTTAAATAGAAGAAACGGACAGACATGATGGCTATTTCACAATCAAATTTGCTTGCCTAAAAAGCAATTTCCCTGTTCCTCTCTTGGATGCTGCCTTAGGAGTGTTCACAGAGAACAGTAATTTGCAGTGACAGAGACTGGAAGCCATTTGTTCTCAGATTGTTGTCGGCGATAAAAGCCACAGAGAATGTGTGCCTGTCCATAAATGCAGCACAGCTGAGAAATGCTAATTTTTTATGCAAATAAAAGAGTAATTCTTACATGACTTTCAATATCTTCTCTATGTGAGATTTCACTGCATGATTTGTCTCTGCTCACACGCAGTGATATTATAAAAGATGTTTAAATGATTTAGAAACCGTTGCCATTTTATATTGATCATAATGTGCATTGCATTTTTAGTAATGACAATGATTTAATGTACTTTCGGAATGACATCAGGATGTTGTATTTGTGATTAGATTTTCAAATATTGTGCGAGGTATCCACATGAAAAAGTTGATATCCAGGCCTAGAAAATTCATGGAAGTTTCTTTTTGTTTTTTATATATATATAATATATATGTATGCTTAGCTCTACTATATTTTGTCTTCTAGAATATTTTTATTAATTCTATACTGTTGTAGTGTTTAATATTTCAAATGAGAGTTGTTGTTATAGTAAACGATCTATGCAAAACATTTGTTACGTAAATGTTTAAATAAAAATAAATTTGAATTACTGGAATTAAGTATTTAGGTAGTTGCCTTGGAACTTTTATTTTTTCCCCTTTTTACGTAGTTTTAAATTGTGTTGAAATAGCAAACTTAATCAAATTACTAACAATAAGGGTGTTAAAAAATAACAATGACTGGACCTTTAAAATTGAAATCCAATGAAGACTAGGTTGGGCATCGTTTTGATTTGAACGATTCTGATTCCGATTCTTCCTTTTAATTTCGTTTATTTTCGTTTCTCAATTCTTATTCTTTGTGGGCTGGAATCAAAACATGTCACAGGCTGATTTGATTTCACTTACCTGATTGCTGTGATGAGGTTACGTTACTAACGTTGGTTAGCGCAGTGTTGCCCGAGGAGGATGAGACAGTGGACCTGCGCAACACGTCAAACACGCTACACTCCTTAATTTGTACATCATGCAGGAGTAGGTGTTTCTTCATATTCTTAGTGCATCCTCCCGTGCAAGATATAATTTTGTCACATGTGTTGCACTGTGCCGACCCAGGCTTTTTTAGTGTGAAATTAGGCCACACTTTTGAGCGCTGCTTTCCGTGCTCCATAGCTGCAACTGAACAAGCGTGCAGCAAGCACTTCCAGAAATACGGTGGCCACACTTTAAATTTTAAATAAATTTTTATAAAATTTAGATATTTTAAATTTTAATTAAAGCTTTAGATTTTTTTTACATTTTGGTGTATTATTCATTGTTTTATTAGTAGTAGTGTTTTTTTTGCAGCAGCAGCACGTTTTGAAACGGACCAAGAGATGTAAAAAAAGGTTTTGCCTGAAATTTCAGTTTGATGACTAATTGTATTGAAGCTGCTTTTGATTTTTATGAGATTAACAGAGCTCTTCCTTTACCAGTGGTGGATGATCTGAGAGCCATGCTGTCCAAACTGGAGTCCAGAATGGCTGTACTGGAAAAAAGCCCAGCACCTGCTTCAAAGAGTGTTACAGTTACAAAGGTAGATGTAAGACCATGCCATATTATTAAACTTTGGTATCTTGTTCTTTGCATCCCTCCACTTTCCTTTATTCCGCTTTTAGATCTCACCTTCCTCCCGAGGGGGGGCACTCAGGGTTCGGGCCGGGCGGCGAGCTCTGTCTAAACCTCACCACCAAGGGGTTACAATCCCTAGGGCTCGGAGTTCGCCGACCTCTCAGCCCTGACAGCCTGGACAGCATGCCAAACACTCTTACTCTATTCTATTAATGAACTCGTGAAACAAATTCTGCTAGCATTCATAATCTGCATATTGTTTTATCTGAAGGCTGCTCCTGTCCAGAAGCCCAAGGTTGAGGAACATAATGGCGCTGATGATGAAGACGATGATATTGACCTGTTTGGCAGTGATGAGGAAGATGAGGAGGCAGAGCGTATCAAAGCAGAGAGGGTGAAGGAATATGCCCAGAGGAAAGCCAAAAAACCAGCCCTCATCGCGAAATCCTCCATCCTGCTGGATGTCAAACCTGTACGAGACCTTCAGCTCTCACAATCTTAAGTGACAAGTATAATTCCTCAATTTAAAAAAGTTTGTTTTTTTTATCAGTGGGATGACGAGACTGATATGTCGAAACTAGAGGAGTGTGTGCGTTCCATACAAATGGACGGCCTCCTGTGGGGAGCTTCTAAGCTGGTTCCTGTCGGCTACGGCATCAAAAAGCTGCAGATCGGCTGTGTGGTAGAAGATGATAAAGTCGGAACAGACATTCTGGAAGAGGAGATCACCCAATTTGAGGACTACGTAAGTGCAGGGTGAATCTGAAAAATGTTTCAGTTTCAAGTTGTTTCTTGCATTATATTCTCATCCAGTTTGCATTAGTGTGTCCAGACATCGTACTTTGTAATTATGCAATTACATTTGTACTTAGTTTTTTTGTTTTTATTCTTTTAAGTAACTTAAAAATAGTACATTTGTCATGAAAATAAATAGCTTAAAAGAATTCCAAAAATTTACAAATAGTGTATTTATTCATTATAATAATTAAAACATCACAATGGAAAAAATAACATTTGCAGAGTTATTGTATATAAGTAAAATAATTTATAAAATAAATTTAATAGTTCATAAAAACTTGCAAATGTGTGTTTGTTGCATTGCAGTAGTACAGCAAATGTAATAAAGTAGTCATGAAAAAAAGAAAAATTATAATGGAAATTCACAATGAAAACATGGGTCTAAATTTATTCAATATATTTTTAAATGTGATTTTGTTTATGATTAGACAAAATCTAAATTAAGTTCTTGACTTTTTTACATTTTAAACTGTTTTTTATTGACCAATACTACATTTACTCCAATACTACATCATGCTGTAGGTCCAGAGTGTCGACATTGCTGCGTTCAACAAGATCTGAGCTTCTCGCCTCAAAGGAACCACCTCACACTGGGTTACTGCTGCTTTTTTATCACACGGTTACCAATAAACTGTTCAGCCACGTCAACCAACTTGCTGTATTGACTGTCTTCATTTATTTGCTCTTTATTCATGTTCTGGTTTTTCAAGCTTCCATTTATATTCATCTTTTTTTTTTTTTTTTTTTTTTAAATGGAAGTGGTGATTCCAACAAAAGGATATATAGAGGTCAGAGAGTTACTTTTCATTATGTTGCATGGACACTTTAGCCTCAACAATGAGCCACAAGAGAAAAACATGAATGCAACACAAAGGTTAGTGAATTACATGCTTATGATTTTTAGACGAAATGTCTATTGAAATAAAATGAGAGCACAGGATTCATAACTAAGCTGAAAAGCTAAAAGTTTGACAGTTTCAAAGTAGATTCAATTCCGACCCAGAAACCAGGATAGAGAGGCTGAGTAAATGTAGTTTGCTCTCTGTGCAGTGAAATCATGGTATCATCTGCCAGAGAAATGCAATAAAACTCCAATGCCTCACAGAGTTGGTGTGTATCTCAATCACAGAGCTGGAACGCTGGAGTTTCTATTTGTACTAAGCTTATTGTGCTGGAACAAAGAGAATCTGAGAAATCTAAGCTCCATGATTTTGAGTTGCATCCCAGTTTTTGGTCCATATTTCCTCCAGTTCTGTAGGAAATGCCAATAGAAACTCCTCCACCACCTCTCCACTCCACCTCCCAATAAAAACATCCAGAGAGCCCTTCGGTGCATAAGACTTGAGCCCAGCTGATGAAGCGCTCTGGATGATCAGGGTACAACTGCGGCTTGAGGTCTGTCATGGTCGTGACCTCTGTGCTGTCTCCAGAAAGGCGGAGCAAAGAGTTGGCTGTGTTTGGGTCTATTAAAATACAAAGAAGGAACTCTGTTATAATTATAAAACTAGAAATATTTTTGTTACAAAAAACGGGTTTAAAGCGCTATATAAATAAAGGTGATGAACCTGTATGAATTTCTTTGTTCTGCCAAACAGAGATATTACCAGTACATTTTGGTCACCATTGACTTCCACAGTATTTTATAATTTATTTTTTTTATATTATGAAAGTCAATGGTGACCCAAAACAGCCTTGTTACAAACTTTCTTCAAAATACCTTCCTTTTTGTCCAGGAGAATAAATACGTTTTATATAGATTTGGAACTACTCAGGTGAGTAAATGGTAATAGAGAATTTTTTTGGGTGAGCTATTCCTTTAATCTCACAATTTTCTGTGTGGGGTGGAGTATCCCTTTAATTATGAGCCCTGGTTTAAAGTGCAAACCATGTAGCCTATTACTCAACTTTGATATTTTTCTTATTTCCCTACAGCAGCTAATGAACACCAAGTCTTGCACGTTAACAGAATGGCTTATGTCCACTTAGCAATCACCTTTTTATCATTTTTTTAATCCAGTGGCGGAAAAAAGCTTCCATATCTAGCTGCAGTGATATTACGCTATTATTGTGCATTACTAATATCTTACTTGTACTGTCTTTGTGTATTTTTGTTTTTGATCTCATCCAAGAACTAACCAAGAATGATCTTTGAACTCACACTGTAAGAATTCTCCTCTGGTCCTTGGCTCAGTCTGGTGTAAATGTCTATGGGCTGGAAAAGGTCAGTGAGGTGAATTACATCAGATGAGTTTTGATGTACAGTGGTAAACATGGGTGACTTGATGCGGTTTGATGACTCACTTGCTGGGAGGGATGTGAGTGTCTGTACCTGTATCAGTGTTCACCGGACAGCTCAGGGAGTTTTCAGCTGACTGATCGTGCCCTTCATTAACTGTAAATATAAGGGTATCTACCGTCAAGAGTCGTTTGTGCATCAACCGCTGATGTTTATATCATTCTAAGTAATCAGGTGTTGAGGCCATGATTTTGCCAAGTACACATGTTCCTGGATCAACATCTTTTGTTGATCCTGGATGGGCATTACTGTCCAAAAAAAAAAAAACAGACTTAACCCCTATACGTAACCCTACAAATAATTTATCCCTAAAAACAGTTGGAAATAATAGCTGATTAATAATAGCTGTGTCCTAAACCTGATAAGCATTAAACTGAGATTTCCTGAAAATTGTTATGGCTCAGTTCTGATCTTGGTAAAATCACCTTCAAGGTCATATAAAAAGGAAGGAACCAATTTAGTTTTATTTGTGACTATAAATCATTTTGGAAGACAACAAATGTAAATGCAAATAGATAACCATAAGGCCCATTTACACTAGTAAGTATAAATTTTTTAAACTTAAAAGTTTATATTGAAAATTCTCCTCGTTTATACTGGTGTTTACACTAAACAACTGAAATCACATGTCACATGGCCAATTAATGCAGGTATAACCATAGATAGGATCCTATTATTTAGACGGCTGATGGGTCTACGTGCCTGGAGCGGTCGAATGAGGGAATGTCTATAAGCATGATGTCATTGTTTACATGGTCATCAAGGATATGCAAAAGTTAACTGTTTTAAAAGCAAAACGCACTAGTGAAAACTGGTCCAGAGAGCATAGTAAATAACATATATGGGCTGTTAGTTTTTAAACTGCATTTTAAATGCACTGTGTGTTTGGTGTGTGTGAGTGAGATTTTCTTTTCTAAATTAGTTCTTAATTACTTTCACTAGTGATACAGCAAGACCATCATAAGCAGACTTCAATATAAAGGAACACGCTACTTAAAAAAAAAAAAAATCATTTTCCAACTCTCCTAATGTTAAACAATTAAGTTTTACAGTTTTTGAATCTATTCAGCTGATCTCCAGATCTGACTGTAGCACTTTTAGCATAGCTTAGCATAGATAATTGAATCTGACTAGACCATTAGCATTTAGCACAAAAACGACCAAAATGTTTTTATATTTTTCCTATTTAAAACTTGACTCTTCTATAGTTACATTGTGTACTAAGACGGACAGAAAATGAAACAGGAACTCTCATTCCAGCGTAGTAATCGTGGATCTTTACTGCCGTACCATGAGTGCAGCAGGCTTAATGATTTCATGCAGTGCCTAAAAATAGTCCCCAGCTTTTTCATGCACTGCATAATATCATTACTCAGTGGATTCAAAAACAGTAAAACTCAACTGTTCAAATCTAAAGGAGTTGGTATTTGAGCCTTTTTTTAAAAAAAGTGCCGTGTTCCTTTGAACGAAAAGGTTCACAATTGCAAACAATTGTAATTTAAAATATTCACTAATTAATTTTGCTTTCATTTTTGACTGTTATTTATTATTAGAAAAGTGGTTACTAAGTCCATTCTAGTCAGCTACCCTGTGTATCAGAGTTACTAAGCTCACCTAATTCTGCGATCTTTGTCGATTCTCTGTCACAGACTTCACTGACTTTATCTGTCAGCTCTGCGAGAGCTTTTCTCAGTATCAGCAAAGAGAAATATGGATGGACGTCGATGCTGGGCCGCCCCCCAGTGTCAGGAGGAGCACAAAGAGTCTTGTAGTTCTGCACAGGTAAGTCAGACAGGTAAGTGTACAGCAAGTAAGCAAACCCACACCTTTATATTCACTGAGCCAAATTCCCCTATAGAGTCTAAACAAAGAGAATGCTATGCCATGGCTGTGTGGTTCCCATAGTGCTTCAGTTTTGTAACCTGCAGCACAAATAAACATTAAGTTCATGTTTCAGACCCTGGACTTTACCTGTAGGAAATGAATATGATCCTCAGTGTTTGAGAGTGCCTCTAGCTCGGCTTCTCCTCTCCTGTGTTCAACTATCTGTTGATTCAGTCGTTCCAGAAGCTTCTCCGTCTGTCCGAGAGCTGTCCTCTCTTCACCTCTGATCAGCTCTTTCACCTCCATTTGCTTTCTTTCGACGGAGCGCTGTAGTCTTGTGAAGATCTTTTCACTGTCATCCTCAACCGCTTGTGCTGAACGCTAAAACAGTGATGGGAAGGACACTGTTTAATCCTCTGGCATTGTTCACGCTTTTACTGCTGTCTGTTCTACAAAAACAATATTCATAATTGAAGTTTGCTCTGTCTTACAGTCACACCAGTTCATATGTGTGCCCGTTTACACTTTCTGCTTTATATTGCAAACAGACAATGTGTTTTTGTATTTTTCATGGACCAATTCATGGTGGTCATTTTAGACCACGGACAGTACAACTGTAATCAATTCCAATCATATTCCTTTTCTTCCCCTCACTTTTTGTACTATTCTGAACCGGTGAATGGCTCATGATGAGTGTTTAATCTCGAAACGTCACCTATGGTGAGAACATAATTAAATACTTTTCTATTTCTGGAGCTGTGGTGTGCCCACTTTGTTCATTTTGTACCATTCTGAACTAGCCATTAAAATGTTAAATGTTGGGTCTATTATTATTATTATTATATTACAGTTTATTATTAGAAATTATGGTATTTAACTGTAAATTTAACATAAAACAAAAAAATAAGCTGCCGTTTTTTACCATAAATTTTACGAGGTTTTTTACAGTGTAGATTTGTTCCACCCAAAAATAAGAAACCTGATGTTTGTTTTACACAATGACAGCAAGACCTACCTTGATATATTTTACAATGTCTCTGAGTTCTTTCTCTCGTTCCTTACACCTCTGTTTTGACTTTTTCCAGGCTTCCTCAAGATGTTTCTGTTTAAAAACCACGCATGTGAGAATTTTGCCATCTATTAACTCTACTTTGTCTCTACAATGTTTGTTACCTGTATTTCCATCCTCTCCACCATCACTGTCACCACGTTGTGCCCCTTGTGTCCGTCTTTGAAGCACAAACTGCAAATGCATTGTTGGTCTGTTCGACAGTACACATCTCGCAATTTACTGTGCCGTGAACAGATTCTCTTCTGCGGTAGTTTTGTAACTTCAGTAAGCAGATGCGTCCTGCCACGGTTCCTTTCATTGTGAGGTTTCAGGTGCATCTCACAGTAAAACGTCTGACATTTCACACAAAACCTACTGGCTCGATGTTTCTTCCCAGTGCAGACGTCACAGTCGACATCCGCTGCTTTCCCCCCTGCTTCTTGAAAGCCGGTTCTCCTCAGTTTCTCCACAATGTCAGCCAGCATAGTGTTTCTACACAGCACAGGTTTGGGACTAAAGGTGCGTCTGCACTGAGGGCAGCTGTATTCCTCTTTCAGCTCGCATTTTCTCCAGTAACCTTTAATGCACTCCATACAATAACTGTGTCCACAGGGAATGGTCACTGGCTCCCACAGCACTTCCAAGCACACAGAGCAACAGAACTGATCCTTATCCACTAAGATATTCATTCCTGCCATCTTCTCCTAAATGTGTACATGCGTTCGAGAGGGAGAGGTAAATGAAAGGTGGTCACCAAGGCAGGACAGAGAGAACGAGACAATAGTGTTTGTGTATAAACCGGGGCGTGAACATAATGCAGGTACAGTAGAAGCTTATCAGGTTTCAGACCGAAACAGCCTGGAACAGCCAATCACCAACAAGTACAGGAGGTCACCTTTTTGTTTTTATGCAAATATAAAGTTGCAGGTGCGTGAGTTTGCATTACACGCTTTATATAATATTCTCCATGATTTTGTGAAACCTGCTGTGAGTATTATTTATTGAAAAAACAAAGAAACTTTCAAATGCTATACTATTGTTTATCATTAATTAATGTTAAAATGTTTTCATATTTATGTGACAGTTTGTGTGACATTTGCAAACAATGCAAATGTTACTTTGTGAAGACACTTTTTGCCCATGTTGAGATAGCAAGTGCCATGAAAGTCACTATGTTTCATACCATGCAGTTACATTCTGTTCTTTTTATAATTTTCAACTTTTTAGTTTTTGTTGTCTTTATATGGTATTTTCCTTTGTATTAAACCAGTTGCATTTACCTCATTATTGCATTGCCATAAGGCTTTAGGTAAGCTATACAAAAATGGTCAAACATGAACAAAGACATTAAAGTGAGATAACCTCCAGATTGAATTCGTTTTTAAATACATATATTATGTTTTACACTGGTGTATTTACACTACAGCCGTTTTGTTTGTTCTAAAGCAAATGTAAATATCATATGACTGATTATACAATCCAGTCAGAATTACAGGCAGAAAACTTCTTCCATGTGCAGATTGATTTTGACTTTCATGTAAATCTGAGCAGATCCAGATTCAGATTAATGTTTCTGGGAAGTTCTTTTTAGCTGCTCAAATTTAGAATGCATGGAAACCAAATACAAAAAATGCTTTAATAAATAATCATGGTGACGATGAAAGCTGAAATTATAACATAAGTTATGACTTGGTCTCATAGACGTCTCCATTCCCTTCTTCAGGGAACGAGGGTTACAATACGTAACCGAGACGTTTCCTTTTAGTCGGTCACTCTGACGTCACGTCGGTGACCAACGAATAGGGATCTCTACCAAAGCGTCATAGAGACTGTCCCTTCCAGCCCCGTGTGAGAGTCACCAACCTCCTGAGTTTGGTCTGTGGGAAGGTAGACTCTCCACATGGACCAGTACCGCACTATAAGTAACTGGACACTGGGACGTCCCAGGGGGAATCTGGGACGTCCCGGAATCTGTTCTCTTCAGATTAAAACAGAGCTAAGAATGCATATGGAATATAGGAGGAAATTGAACCCTCAATTTGGGGAAGGTCATCTTACCTCTACCACCTGAGATCCTCTTGGTAACACTCAGGGGCTCCCAGCCCTCTAACATTTCTCAAGGATACATTGCCTCGAGGGCCTAGCGTCAGATGCTCCGCAACATCCGACTGCGAGGGGATCGGAGGACTCAGAGTGTCTACTGATAAGGATTACTGGAGAACATATACCAAGCCGACCGAACAGGTCCTACTCCAGCTCTGCAGCTCTGTTAGAGGTGAGAACACGGGTAGAAACCGGTTCAACACGTAAGCTATAAAACCTAGCGAACGTGTTAGGGGTATGCCCAACCTGCAGCTCTACAAATGTCAACAAGCACGTTCCTCTGTGAGGCGCACCGTTTGAGCGACCGAGTCCAGTTCCATCCCGAGAAAAGAGATCCTCTGCACCGGACAGAGTTTGCTCTTCTCCCAGTTGACCCTAAGACCCAATAGGCTGAGGTGTCGTAACACCAAGTCCCTGTGTTCGCACAACTGAGCTCTGGACTGTGCTAGTATTAGCCAGTCGTCAAGGTAGTTAAGTATACAAACCCCTTTCTCCTTCAGAAGAGTCATGGCTGCCTCGGTCACTTTTGTGAACATACGGGGCAACAGGGAGAGCCCGAAGGGCAGGACACGATACTGATATGCTTCTCCTTTGAACGCGAACCTCCGGAAGGGCCTGTGTCGCGGAAGGATTGAAACATGAAAGTACACGTCCTTCAGGTCGATTGCTGCAAACCAATCAAAAATGCGTTTCGGCGTCAACATCTTGAACGGAAACCTGAAGAGCTCGATTCAAGACTCGCAGATCGAGGATTGGTCATAACCCACCACCTTTCTTGGGCACTATGAAGTACGGGCTGTAAAACTCTGTCCTCATATCGGTTGGAGGGACCGGCTCTATTGCTTTCTTCTTCAGAAGAGTAGCAATCTCTGTACGCAGGACAGGAGCATTGTCTGCATTCACCGCGGTGAAGCGAACACCGCTGTACCTGGGAGGTCGCCAGCGAAGGGGAATGCAGAGCATCTCTAAGCCGGTTCGGAGGGGGCCTGCACATGTGTGTGTGTGCAAGTTACCTGCGTTCCGGCAGTAGTGAGGCTGGAAGTCCATTGACTCATCTTCAACTGGCTCTGACTGCTGCCTGAAATGAGAGGAGAGTGAGTGTGTAACAAAGCTCTTTTTACAGGCCTGTCCACAACGCCTCGTCCCCTCAGGGAATTGAAAATTGCTCTTTTGTCGAGATTTTGGGGACTACTTACCCTGAGGCTAGTGGCTGTCTGCGAGCAGATGAAGAAGTCTCCATCCAGCCCTCCTCCAGAGAAGGGAGTGGTGTTTCCATCTCCTGAAGAGCAACTCCTTCCATCTCTGGCCTGCCTGTCCTAGGGCCGCTTGCACTTCCTCCGCTCCTGGAACGTTCGCATGAAGTGCTCGTGCTGCGATTGGGTTCAGCTGATCCTAATCAGCGTATGCCAATGAAATTCATTGGCGCGTTTGCATACACGCAGAGTTGTTTTGGCATCTCGAAGCGAGAGTCCTATTCGTCGGTCACCGACATGACGTCAGAGTGACCGACTTAAAGGAAACGTACGGTTCTGATTACTAAGACTATATTTGTTTCTTATGTGAACCATGATAAATATTGGAAAAATCATAATAGATATTATCTTGGGTTTGTTTGTCACATTGGAAAGGAAAACTCAAGTCAAGAGTGATTCTTTTTTTTTCATTTTAGCTACACAATAAAATAACAACTCTATGAAACTGTTTGGAAGAAACTTTATTTTTCATGATATGAAAAATAAGTATTTAACATCCTTATTTAAAACATTCTTGCAATTAAACAATGTTTAATACACACAAATACATCTCAAACAGTATAAAGCTAAAATGAACATCTGCTAATAGATAAAGTCAGTGAATAAAACACTGATCATTTACACAAGGATAACACTCTATAATGTATATGATTAATACTTAAGAAAATACTATGATCATAGCTTAATCAACAGGTAATTATTTTTAAAGGTTTTGATCACACAATATTGCAACTTTCACTCCAAACACATCTGAAATTGTAAGATATACAGATAAACGTAAGTTTATAAAGTTAATACCGTTGAGACTTGGACAGTAGACACTGAAACGCATCTGCATTTACATTTCTGTCTTATTTAGTAATAAGAGTTTGCAGTTAATATAGCTTTACAGTTTTTTTTAAACCATGAAAATGTACATGTTTCCAAAAAACCTCCACAAACCAACTTTGGCCTCTTGACTGAATTCTAATCAAGCCTTTCTCAGGCGCATCTTAAAGCTACCTTCGCCTCCTACGTGGCTGAAGTCTCTGACGAGGACCTTGTGATCTGGATCCTGAAGAGCAAAGAGATAATGAGAGAACACTGATTGCAAAAAAGGGGCTCAGAGATGGTCAACATTCTACACTGTAAGATAAAAGAAAATCTAGAAAAATGTTTTGGAGGTCAGTTATAATTTCAAACATTTCTTTCAACTTTAAAACACGACACAATTCATTTAAAACTACAGGAAAAACTTCTGTAAAAAATCAAAACAGGAAGAAAAAAATAAAAGAACATTAGCCCATATTTTATGTATGTATGTATATTTATTTATTTATTTAATAAAGAGTACAATAAAGGTTTCTCCTGATACTCACCAAATGACGAGAATGGAAACACACTAATTGTTGGGACGTTAATGTTAAACTGGCTCTGGACAGCCTGACCAAAGATTGGTGCTGAAGCTACGAAATAAACAATTCATCCTGTTAGCACTGAAAGCTTCTTTACATGTAGTTAAAAAATAAATAAATAAAGTATTAAATTATTAACAATTTTATTAGATCATCATCTTTACATTTTCAATTGTAAGGCTCTGTTCCAAATTGAATGCACATACATGTTCATACATATTATATGAAGATACATATCAAAAACAGAAAACTCATTAACAGTTGACAAAAATCATGTTTTTTCATTGTGCATTTATCACAATCAAACTGCAGTTGGGCAATTTTAATTAAATAAAAATTAAAATGATACAATAGAAAAACTTTACAAAAAAAGAATCAGCTAACTAAGAATTAAACACAAAAACATGACAACAATAAAAAACATGATTTTTGAAAATGAAAGTTATCGTTTTTTACAAATAAACTTTTATCCCAGAAATATGCTTTAATTTGATAAATGAGTAAACCCACATTGTTACAAAAAAATCAATCTATATTCTATGTTTATTAAAGTATCCTAATTTGTTTTGCAACAAACTGAGTGGAAAAAAAGCAATCACTCACGTTGAAAGTTCTTTTTTATACTAAAAACATTTTATTGATATCTGAAAAGTATAAAGTTTAGTCTAATTAAAATACAGTTGTGAAAAATACAGTGTTTTTATGAAAATTACAATATTCTATTAGTAGCTTGTGAACAAGCTAATTCCAGATCCTATTGATAGTGTTATTAAAATGAAGCAGTTTTATTGTCATTTGTGGTTCCACAAAGAATCTTAAAAATTCACAGAAACCTTTCATTCCAAAAAAGCGGATTTTTTAAAATGTTCTTAACATCAAGAAAACAGTCCCTTTAAGAACTGATTACTCAAAGGTTCTTCAGGGAACCAAAAAAGATGATTCACAAAAGCTCACTTGGTTTTAGAACAGATTGTATTTACAAGACTTTATGTAGGTTATTTTGGTTATTTACAAGAGAGTTTTTAATTCTGTAGACTCTTACCTGTAATAGAGTCTGAATCTGTCTTTGGTTTGGTGCTCTCAATAATAGTAACATGATTCACTGCAAACCAGAATGGGATGGTTAGATCAAGTACTCAAAGTATTTTCACAATACAATGAAATATTGATTTAGTCCTTAATGGCTTGAAAGGTCTCAGAAGGAAAGTGTGTTCACCTTTCTCTGAGATATTGACAAATCCTCCCTGACAGACGTCCTCGAGGAGAGCCTGAAACTCTGTCAGAGCCGTCATCATGGATCCAAAGTTTGGGTCAGAGGTGATGTTTGGCAACTCAACAGACACAGGGTGAGCACACAGAGACCTGCAGTTCTGAACCAGAATAAAAAGTGTTAGCTGCATGCAGAGGTCAGACTTCAAACTTTTAATGAATCAACAATGGTCTGCAACCCAAACACAATTCCTGATACTGGTTTCAGTTGACAAAAGCAGATTGAAGCAGAAACTGATGCAATCTCTATTCTGTGTCTCCCTTTTTAGTCCTTTGAAGTTTTGGGGGAAAATAAAAGAACATTCACTAGCTGAAAATGGTCAGAAGGACAAACGTGGTTTGAGATCTCAGGTCTGCTGAGAGACCTTTCAGCATACACTCACATCTGAAGGAAAAAACTTGTCACCTAAAAGTTTTCTCAGACAATACCTTGCAGTTTTGTGGTTATGCAGGTTACGACTGTTCTCGCAATTACGAGTTAATAATTCACAATTCTGACGTTACGTCTTATATTTCCGAGGTTATATCTAATCATTTTGAGCAACATCTGAAAATACTGGTCACCCAAAAGTGATAATTGGAAGTGCAAGAGATTGTTTCTGCCATGGAAAAAAATTATCTTACTTTATTTCTGGAAATTCCAAATTTTAACCTTGCAAATTTAAAAAAACCTCCAAATAACCTCCAAAGTTAATAACACAATTTAGACTTTTATTTACTTAAAACTTGCAATTTTGAGGTAAAATCTTGCCGTTTCTAGCCTTATTTGCGTCCTCTCGCGAAACATGTAGTGTTCCCTTGCAACACGTGTGTTCTTGATACATGTGAGACTGTAAAATGTCCTCCTACCACAAACTTTTTCCACTCACCCAGAATTTTCCCACCACCATGTCACTTAAGGGGCTCCGTAATAACACAATCCTGGCTTTATTAAGTACATTTCAGAACATTCATTCAGAACTGCACATTTACATCAGTTCTGACTATTGCACAATTTTTGAGTTACATGTTGCAATTAAGTTTTTAGCAAAGCAGAGTTTATATATCTTAATTATATGTCTCTCTACATCAGTTTTCAGGTAACATTGCAATTAAAACTTTTTTCTCTGACTTATAAGATTTAAACTTGCAGTTCCGACAACATAGAAAAAACATTATAAAAAAGGTACTAATTGTAATACATAATATCTTTTTATAAGTAATTGTAACCTAGAGAAAAAGCACAATAACTGATGTTTATCTGTCATGTGTTTTAATACCCTTTCTAACAGTAGATAAGTATTTTAATGTATTATAGCTATGGGGACAATTTGTCATGTGATCGTACAAAGCATTATAAGGTACAATATAATTATAAAATAATGAGTATATTAAAACTACTTTAAAAATCATTATGAACAAAGGCTTCCAAAAAAATCCTTTTGGCTTTGACAGCCCCTGGCTGTGATATGTTTTCTTGATATGGGAAAAGCAATGTGGAGATCTGCAAAATATATCTTCTTTTGTGTTTCAACAAAAACAGGTTTGAAACAACACTGAAACAAGCCTAACAATTAAACTTTCAAATGGAGTGCTTCTTAGGTTAAAGATCTGGGCTCCTCACCAAAACACTGATCAGGGTCAAACGGCAAAAAATGGTGCTTCATAAAATAATCACCACTGTGTCCTTAATCAAGGCACTTAACCTCAAGACACTCCAGAGACTTTGGATAAGAAAGCAATTTGTGAACAAGCAGCTGCATCACCTGAAGGAAGGCGATATGGTCCTCTGTTTGCGAGAGCTCTCCTAATTCGCTGTGTCTTTTCTTCAGCTCTGTTATCTCCTGCTCCAGTTGTTGAAGGAGTGCTTCAGCTTGGCTCACTGCCGCCCTCTCCTGACCCCGGATCAGCTCCGTCACTTCAGTGCGCCGGCGCTCTATGGAGCACACCAGCTCTGTGAAGATGCGCTCGCTCTCCTCGAGGGCCGTCTGTGCGGAGAGCTGCGAGGAGACAAAGGCAGAAAGATAAAGCATGACTTCAGCTTTAAAGAGGTCAGGCGGCGGAAAACAGGATTTTCATAGCTCTTTTGAAGTAGGAATTTGATTCACTTTGCAAACGTGCTCGAACTTAAACACAAAAACAGCTATTGAGTAATCTTTACACAGCCTTAGCCTTGAGAGCGTGCTGTATAACAGAGACCTTGGTCAGGGTGTGACAATAAAACCTATGCATCTATCTATCTTATATGTATACAGAACATATATTAAATTGCCATTTTAAAAACTTTTCTATTATTTTGAAATGTAATTTTTTTATTTTATTTATTATGTGGGGCAAAGTCATTACTCTAGTCTTCAGTTTCACACAATCCTTTAGAAATCATTCTAATATATTGAATTGCTTTTCAAAGATAAAAATAAAATAAATAAATAAAAAATATTTATACTTTTGTGGGAACCAGGATGCAGTTCTGTTAAGGATTATTTAAATAAAAAATTAAATAGAATAGCTTCTCTTTTTTTTTTTTAGTAAATATAAATCTATTCTAACTAGGGTTGAACTACTTTTCATGGGAATTAACGGGAATTTATGGGAATTAACTGGAATTAACAGGAATTAATGGGAATAAACTGGAAATTATCAAAATTGCAGGAACTAGGAATTTAAATGTAGCTGAGAAAACGTTCTTGCAGCATAATTTTGGTTAAAACAACTAGATTTAATGCAATTTTAGTTTAATTTCTAGACTAAAAATTGCTCAGTCACATGCACACAGCACACCGCAGGGTTATTAAGGCCTCGCCCCCTACATGCACTCCATTTCATGCACACAAGTTCATGTTCCATGAAGACATTTTATACATTTCCTACTTTCAAAACATCATTTTTAATTAGTTATATGCATTGCTAAGAACTTTATTTGGACAATTTTATATTTTATTTTATTTTATTTTTTATTATTATCAGAATTTGGACAATTTTAATCATTTTTCAGATGATGTATACTTATCAATTTTGAAATATAGGTCTATATATATATATAT
>JAUYWG010000032.1:19668262-19684056 GCA_034779775.1 Enteromius afrohamiltoni
ATAGATAGATATATATATATATATAAAATATTTATTTTTTATTTCTTGAATATGTTTAGTCAGACAAGCAATCCTCTGCACAGAGGAATTTTCACTGCATAATTAGCTTCTTTATACCAGCCTTTTTGGATAAGCATATTTTAGGATAAGCATATTTGGGGATTCAAAAATATTGATACAAATAAATTATATAAAAATTATACATCTAATAATACAGTACTACAGTGAGTAGAAAAAACTTATTAATATTGTGCACTACGACAAAATATTTTCAAAATAATATTTTGTACACATTTATACATAATATTAGGTATTTTACATAAAAATATACAACTGCCTTTTATGTTTTAGAATGGAGAATGAGCATATTTGGGGGTCCAAAAAATGCAAAAAGTAACAAGAAATTAAATAATAAATGAATTCTAATAATATATATTATATTATATAGGTAATATATATATTATTTTTTAATTAAATTTTCCAGTTTGAGAGCGTGACATAGTGTATTCACACTAGATGGCAGTAGTGCCGCTCTAACATGGTCCACATACTTAAACACCCTCTATAAACAAATGCTTCTAATGACTCACAAACATACAAACATTATTTATACTCCAGGATTTTATTTCATAACGCAAGTCTTCAAGTTTCATTACTGGAGCTTGAATTACTTTACATACAGACTCTTCTCAAACAAATTATCCAAATCTCAGAAAAAAATAAAATAAATAAATACATGTTCCCTTTTTATAAATAGCAACAATAATAAACCGTTTCAGTTGGAATAAATAACTACATTAACATATCTGACCAGCACAACAAATCCATGAGGTGATATGATAAAACAATACGCTTGTTCCAATTCTCATCTTCCATTTATACTATTAAAATACTCAGTGCAAATCCTTTCGACGTGATTTTTTTTACGTTCATGTGCGTATTTGGTCATAGGAGCGTTCAAAGCCCCCAGCATTCAAGTCAGTGGAGTCAAGTTTTCAACATTCGTTCATGCGCTCTGTTTCTCGACAGAGATTCATGCGCTGTGGTTTTTTCAGACATAATTCTTGCTTTTTCTGGAATTGATTTTTTAAGCACAATAATGATGTTGTAATACTTTTAAAGAAATAAACTATACAGAGGGCTGGTGTGGTGGAGTAAACACTGAAGCTGCCAACAGCCACAGGTTCTGGACCAGAAAACCTTTTTGCAACTTTAAAACGGACACTTTATGGTTAAGTTATGGTTGTATGGTTAGCATCACGGGAAACTTACATGCAGAAGGAAGGCTTACGGTAAGAGTCTCTGAAATGATCATTTGGTCTTGTCCTCCAGTCCACTCTCTGCTCTCAGAGCCTGACTGCTAGCAGAGATGAACATGATCCAGTGCCGAAGATCCTCCGAAATCTCAGGGCAATCCACCTTAAGATCAGGCATATCAGTAAAGTTAGACAGGAACATACCTCAAAGAAAGCATAGTATTACCCTGGTACTGTTTGTAGGAGCTCTAACTCTGATTTTAGACTCAAAATGATTAATAGATGCACACACAACTATCCATGCGCTACATAAATTTAATGCATGCTTCTTATTACAAACACACAAATACCTTTCAATTTGAGTATGTGGACATTCAGGATTAAATGCTTGTGAATAAAACTGCCCTGTTCTACATTAATATATCATAAATTGCGCGGGCAAAAAGGAATCTGTGCATTTGTGAATCAGGTGAAGCGTTCATTTATTGATGTTTTGTTGTTTGGTTCATTTGGATTTTTAGACTTCATTTTCGCATTTTTACAGCTTTTCACAACAAACACACACACAAGTACCTACACACAAGGCTCACTGTAATCCATTAACGTGTGGAAGATTTGGAAAAATTCTCAAATGTACGTTTCTACACTGAAACAAATGGTGTTTAACTGGTGTCTGCAGAAATATGAATTACATTAATATGAATTCTATTCTTGCTTGAGTCAATCCTGTTTGGTTCATTTGGATTTTGAGAGTCATTTTCAGCGGCGAAACACACTCAAACATTCACTGAAAGCCAAGACAGGCAACTACCACTAGAAGGCAGTCAACAACGTCTCCAAGATGCTTCAAGAAAGCTACGTGCAAAACTCAAAAAACTGCTCAAGGGCAAAAGCTTTAAACAAAATGAGTTGAGAATTGAGTCTGTCTCAGTTTTATTCTGTTTCTTCATGTTATCCCAGAAAGACTGGATGATGATCAGATCAGATCTCTAACAAAAATATCACTGGATTATAACAGTCAATGGAAAAATTAATGTTTGTAAAGTGAACTGATATTTCCTACTACCACACTACAGCAGAAGATAGAAATAACTGAATTGACAATTTTTAGATGCTGAAAACAGTATTGATTTAATAATTTTGGCGACCACCACTGTAGTCTTCTTCCTGATCCTACTATGCCTATTTTTTTTCATGGAATATGTAGAAAATGTGCTGTATAAAATTCCTAATCAATTTAAATTAGGCTGCATGTCCTACTATGATAGTAAAGAATCCAAAATTAGATTCCAACCAGATCAGGCGAGAGTCATATGATATGACGTCACTATAATATTTACCATGTAAATAAAGTAACTTAAAAGCTTAACTGATTAACTTAAAATTGTAAATTGTTTATTTTTTCCTAACCCAACTAGATTAAGCTGATAATTGCCAGCTTTGTACTGCGACTGCCACCTAGTGGTGTCTGCTTGTCTTGCCTTTCAGTGAATGTGTGTGTTTCGTCGAACAAGATTGAATTGAGCAAGAAATCAATAAATGCACGCACGGATTCCCTTTCGCATGCAAATGATGGCTTTTTAATAGAAAATAGAACATTTATACTCACAAAATGACTTTAAACCCTGCACATTAATGTAATTCATATTTCTGCAGACACCAGTTAAACACCATTTGTTTCAGTGTAGAAACGCACATTTGCAATTTTTTCCCAAATCTTCCACACGTTAATGTATTGCAGTGAGCCTTTTGTGTAGGTACTTGTGTGTGTGTTTGTTGTGAAAAACTGAAAAAATGCAAAAAAATTAAAATCTCAAAATCCAAATGAACCGAACAAGATCAACTCGAACAAAACATCAATAAATGAACGCGTCACTTGATTCACAAATTCACAGATTCCTTTTTGCCCGCGCAATTTACGGTAGAACAGAGCAGTTTTATTCGCAAACATGTCTTTATTAATCCTGAATGTCCACATACTCAAATTGAAAGGTATTTGTGTGTTTGTAATAAGAAGCAAGTATTAAATTTATGTAGCGCATGGATAGTTGTGTGTGCATCTATTAATCATTTTCAGTCTAAGATCATTCCATATCTGGGGACCTACAGAAGGTCCTTAGAAATGTTTACAGAAAAATTGTGTAAATAGTGTTTTTCTGTATTAATTGGGTCTTCAGATGGTCCAAAAAATTACTTAATTAATATATTAAATAAATAGTACATTATCATAAACAACAATAATGCACAATTTAGTAAGATTAATATAATAATTTACATAATTTTAGGGTAAGCATATTTGTTGATCCAAAAATATTGATACAAATAAATATATACAAATTATTGCAATAAAAATACAACTTAAATAACTTAAATAAGTTAAAATAATATATCTAATAATACTATACTACAGTGAATAGAAAAATAATAATATTGTGCAAACAAATTTCAAAAATATATTTTATGCATAATATTGGGTCTTTTACATGGAAATATACAACTGCCTTTTACATTTTAGAATGGAGAATGAGCCTATTTGGGGGTCCAAAAAATGCAAAAAGTAAAAAGTAACTAAATAATAAATTAATTACAAAAAAATTACATTACTATATTTAAGGACTGACTTTTCTTGCAGAAGGATGAGAATATTTGGGAACTTAAAAAAACAACAACTTTAAAAGCGCATTATGCACTTGGAATAAATGCATACCTTCCTCTTGCAAAGGTGATCCAAGATCCTCTGTGGGTTTCCTCGAATGACATTCTGCCTGCACAGCATGACCGCGGAAACAAACCCGTCTGTTTTGGACACGAACCTCTGCTCCAGGTAGAAGGACTTCTCGTCCCACGCCACGATCCGCGTGCGTAGCTCGAAGGCCTCGCCGAACGCCAGCGAGCGCCGGTAGCGGATGGTAGTGGCTCCGATCAGCATGGAGGCGTCGAGCGCTCGTGCCGCCAGGAAGAGCCCGTTCCGCGTACAGTACGCGTAGCGCGCGAAGTCGCACTCGCGCAGATAGCGGGCATTATTCATGTGACACATAAAGTCCAGGTCGTGGAGGAGAACCCTTCCGTGAACCACCTGCTCCGCCAGAACGTCTCGAACCGGACCCTGAAACCAGGACTTGATCACCATCCATGTCGCTCTCAAGAAGTACCAGACGTCAAAACTGCCGAACAGAAGCAGAGAGCCGGACAGAATCCACAGCAGCATGATTCTGTTACACAGTGAGGATTATTCATTATTCACATCATGAATAATTCACACAGATCACATGGAGACGCAGAACTGGGTCTGCTGGGTTTCTCTGTTACTAAACAAGATGACCCGTCCTGCTAAAAGCAACACCCAGGACATCATAGCAAATTTGTAATATATATATATATATATAACCTATGACGTTATACATTTAAAAACAGCTGTGGAAATACGACACATCATTCATTCATATTGGAAGTTCATCAAAAATCAACGTTTAGGTTAAACATCAGATGTACATGGAGATCATAGACAAGGTCGAGCAACAAAATCTATCCTAAGTAGATCAGTCTGAGTTGTAATACGTGTAAATTGATGAACGACGTCCGTTTATCAGTGTTCATAATCATAATCTTGTCAAATATGATATTCTTCTTACTCACGCGATTGACATCCGCAAGACACCGGCTTCACGCACTTCCGCACAGACAGAAACTGCGCTCTGATTGGTTAGACGAGCCCACATGACTACGTCTGCCGGGCGCCATACGAACGGCGTGACGACAGAACGCCATTGCCGCTTTCAAGCAGGCTTCTTGTGGACTGAAATACTGAATAACTCTGGGCTGTTTTTGTATTGTTATGATTTACAGAGACGACAGTTGTTATTGTTTTTAAAGCATTTAATAAATAATTCGAACATATACGTTTTTGCTGCTACTTGGATGTTATTTAAGCAGTAATAAATTACTTTGTGTATAACTTATTCCAGTAATTGACATATATAATTGAATCCATTTCAATCTACCAAATCTTCTTCGTGCATTAGGACAGCCAAATAAATTTTCTCTGTTTTCTCAGAATAACAGGATAAGAAAATGCAACTTAAGTTACACATACTGCAAGTTATTTCTTTTATTTATTGTTGTTTTGTTTCCCTTTCTATTAATGCTTCACACTCCACTCCAGTCCAGTCAGTGGCAATAATACAACATATATATATATTTTTTTTTTTTTTTTTTTTTTTTTAATTGAAAAAAGAAATTGTTTCCACGTATTCTCAATCTCACATTATGGACAATACATACAAGAATCAGACTTTTAGATCACAGCAAAACTCTTATTTTTGCATTGGAGTGTCCAAACACCTGAGACATTAATGTATGTGCATCAGAACATTCTTGTGTTTTTGTAAACCAGTGTTTTGAGAGTTCATTTAAGGCAGTGAGCCATCATTCGTTCTTTTTATCATCAAGCTGACTTTCCCCCCTGAGGGCTTTACTGCTGGCTGAGATGAAATTGATCCAGTGCTGCAGGTCTTCAGGAAATTCTGGCACTTCAACCTACAAAATCAGTTCATAAATGTCAGGCTTTAGTATTTTGCAAAAAAAGGGAATTAATATTTGATTGGGACAACATGTAAATGCATAACATTTTTTGTGAACCATTTCTTTCTTTTTTTCCTAAAGTGACAAAAAATATTTTTAATGAAAGAAATGCATATTGTATTATTGAATCATTTATTCTTTAATATTTTGCTTTTGTGGGGGATTTCATGGTATTACACTATATTCACCTCCGAATTATGCACCATTTATTTCCATTAAAAAAAGAATGAAAATATTAGAAAAAGTATATATATTAAAATGAATATGAATAATAGTGTTTATACAGTATATGGCTGTGTGTTCTGCTCATGAAAATATTTTCAGACATAATAACATTTATAAAGTTGCATAGGTATATATATTTACACATGATCAAAGACTACTTCATGGGAAAAAAAAGAAAAGGTTGTAATTATGTTTGTTTGTTTTTTCAGTAGGGAGAAGAATTGTGAGATTTAAACATAAAATTACCAAATAGCAATTCTGAATACTCAGTATTAGTTTTTGAAATTCAGGATTGTATCTGAATTGTGAACTTCTATCATGCAATTCTACATTTATATATTGAATCATGTCCACATTTTTTTCTGTTTATATAGCAACAGCCACAAACGACAAAAAAATTGTAATATTCCAAAGATGTAAAAAAAAAAGATATACAGTCTAAAATAACAGAAGACCATCAGAGAGTTAAAGTAAATCTATGGAAGCAGCTCACCTTCCTCTTGCACAGGTATTGCAGGATCTTGTCTGGACTGCTGCGCAGGACATTCTGTTTGCAGAACATAACAGCAGACACCATCCCATCTTTACAAGACACAAACCTCTGTTCCAGGTAAAATGACTTATCATCCCAGGTAACAATTCGGCTGCGAATCTCAAATGCCTCACCGACACACAGCGGCCGTCTGTAGCGGATGGTAGTTGCCCCAACGACCATGGTGGCCCCTACAGCTCTTAAACCCTTGAACACACCATTGCGAGTATACAGAGAGAAACGGGCAAAGTCACACTCGCGCAGATAGCGAGCATTGTTCATGTGGCAAAGGTCAACGTCATGGAGAATGACTCGTCCGCTAGCTGTCTGCTCTGCCGTAATGTCAAATACAGGTGAGAGGAACCAGGCCCGGATCAGCACAAACACTGCCCGTATGTAATACCACACATCCAGACTGCAGAACAGGAGTAGCAACACACCCACAATCCACAGCAGTGTGTCCTCCCTGCAATACACAGAAGCCAGAATAATAGACATATACAAGGTTTCTTAATCCACCCATCAGGCCTAAAAAACTGTTAAATACGAGCAAAACATCTTAAATTAAAAAAATGTATGGCATTAGGCAAAATGTTGCATGCACTGCAAAAAAACATAAATAAATAAATATATCATCATCATTACATCTAAATATTTTTAAATCAAAATTCATTTACTCTAGATGCAAATTGAACATATAGGGCGGGTTTCATGACACTGTAAACAAGTGCGTATTTTTTGTTACTGCATGTAAGACTATCTACACTCGGATGTCATTTTCAAAGTGCTGAGATTTTCAGGGTTTCGCTACAAGCCTCGTTCAAGTAGAACTAGTTAGGCTGGTTTGTGAACACGTTGTAGCCTCAGTGATTTACTTCTTTTAAAACGTAATTAAACGTGTTTCCAGTATCAGACACAAGATAATGTATTTTTAGTAATATTATATAAAAAAAAGCTTCAATAACAGTGATAATAATAAGAGAAACTCACTCAAGCCTGTACGCTTTCATCTAGTTTAAGTTTAATCCAACAGTAATTTCTAACAGTATAACATAGTTGATCTGTTAAAGATAAAGATTTAACGATTAACTTTACTGAATCGTTGTTTAAATGAATTGAATAGTTATTCTGCACAGCGTTCTCACAGTTGTTGTTATTTTTAAACATGTCACGACAGCTGAACAAACCTTTGAGAAATCAATTCAAAACGGACGTGAACTACTCGTCGGATCTTAATTTAGAGTTGTGAAAGTGTCAAACAGTAGGCTACTTACATGTCCACGCTGTGATACCAGTTGCTGTTTTACGTCTGTACGTCCAGCTGAACGCACGATGACACGCCCCCTAAATTTGACGTCACGCAATGCCGTTCGTTGTTACGTTTATAGATTTTTACATCATAAAATATTACGAGATTAAGATATATGTATTGTGAAAGCATTTTTATTCATATTACTTTTATTTCAAATAAATAGTTTGAAGCCTATATGCACATGCATGTATATATTTATATTTGTATACATTTATAAATTCTATAAATGTATACATGTAAATACATGTAAACATTTGAGAAATATATGCTGTATGAAATATACAGATTTATAATTATTAAAATTGTAAATATATTATATATAGACAAAATGTCTTTATTTTATTTACATATGCATATATATGAATTAAAAATGTCAAATTAAAGTAATTTGAAAGGAATCTAATATTTTGATAAATGTTAAATAATATTGTAATTTTAAATATTTGTTAATATGTAATGAATCATTAATTTTCATTCTCAGAAAGAATTGTTTTTTGTTTTTTTTTCTCATTTTGTGTAAAGTCTTGTGTAAGATATGCAATTATTAGTTCCACCATCATCATTTACAACAATTATATTGTATTGTATAATGCAGTATTCTGTGCTATTTCTACTGTACATTCTAGTAAAGGCAGCAGTTCTTTTTTTATACCAAGGATTTATACTGTATGAGTAGTAGCTTTAGGTCTACGCTGTAACTAATATAGCCATACTGTTTTGATGCTGACATTAATTAAGCCTACTATACACCTACTATATCTAGAAAAGCTAGCACAAGCAGATTTGCATTTGTTTGAGAAGATTCTCACAAGATTCCTGTTGTGAATGAATGTTTATACGCAAACTATAGCAGGCTGTTTGTGTGCTTTCATATTTAATTAATGGAGCATGTGGGATGCATAAAATTAGCATGCTTTAAAGGTTCCTTGTCTTTTTATGAATTCAGGTATTCATATCTGCTGGATTGCTTCCTGCTTTGGCTGCAGTTTGTGTCCTCTGAGAAGTCCTGTAAGTCAATACGAATGATGAATTATAGGAGATTGAGCCTGGCATTGTCAGTGACGGAGAGGGATGAACAGGCCTTCACAACGTCTGAAAGAGATGGAAAATTACTGTAGCCATCTTCCCTCGTTCTCTTTTCACATGCTGCATTACCACATGAATTCATCAAGGCTTTAACGTGAAAATAATAGCTCTGCAGTGTGTCTGAATGTGAATAATCGGCTGAAGTTAAATGGTCTGAAATTCCAGGAAGACAGACGTCGGATCAAGAGTAAAGCATTAGTCATGACACTTCTGTGTCTCATAAACGACATCCTGTGATTCTGTTAAGACAGGAGAGCATTTGAAAAACAGTCGTCCATCAAGCTAATGGAAATGTATCGATTGTGGTGCAATGTGTTTCTGAAATAGTAATGAGTCTATTGAGGGATCGCTGCTGAAAGGCAATAAGGAGTATATCTACAGACGACTGTGTTGATGGGTTGTGAGTGTTTGCGCTGAATGAGTGGTGAAGGACATTCATTTGATTACAAATATGAAATACTGTATGGTTACACAAAGACACGCAGATGAAAGCGTGCAACATTAAAGGGATAGTTCACATAAAAATCAAAATGTGTATGAAATGCAGTCACCCTCAGGCTAGCCAAGTTGAAAATGAGTTTGCTTCTTCATCAGAACTGATTTAGAGGAATGCTCACAAATGGATGCTCTGCAGTGAATGGGTGCCATCAGAATAACAGCTGATAAAAACATTACAGTAATCCACAAGTAATCCACACCACTCAGTCCATTGATTCATGCAGACTACTGTGAAGTAAAAAGATGTATTTTTGTCAATAACAAATCCATCATTAAGGCGTTTTAACTTTAAACCATTGCTTCTAGCCCATAATCCATGATAATGCTTCCTCCAGTGAAAAAGTCCGTCCCTTGTTGTCCTCTCACAGCAAAAACCAAACATATGTGGTATGCACTGTTTTGAACTGTTTTCTCTTATAAAAAGTCTTTGATCAGTGTTTATATTTTTTCTTCCTGATTCAGATGAGATAACTGGTGAAAGCAATATTAAGAAGTCATATTTTAACCTGAAGCTATAATGATGGATTTGTTTCTTACAAACATGCAGATTTTTAACTTCACAAGGCATTTACTGATGGACTGGAGTGGTGTGGATTATTTTGATATTTTTATCAGCTGTTTGGCATTGCATTCTGACGGCACCCATTCACTGCAAAGGATCCATTGGTGAGCAAGTGAAGTAATGCTGCATTTCTCCAAATCTGTTCCCATGAAGAAACAAACTCATTAACATCTTAGAAAGCATGAGTAAAATACTATAGGGTGAACTATTCCTTTAATCAGTCTAATTTGCTCATTCTCTGCTCATTATTTGACCATGAATGACAGTAACACAGAGACAGATGTCTGAATGTGTGTGTGATTGCCGTCCTGCTGTTTGTGCTAAAGCCCTTGTTCTCATCCCTCTCCAAGCCCCCAAAGATTAGTGAAAAAGAAAACATCTGTCTATACACCATTGCTCATGTTTTCTTTCTACAATACGACTTTTCAATGCTGTAATCCTTCAAAGCTGTTTTAGTCATGGCCCACCTCTTTCTCCAGGATAAAGGCATGTTCGCTTTCTCAATTCAGTGTTACAATAATCCCTACAAACCACTCTGCCTATGGACACAAAACAAATGCAAACGCACCCACATCTCATATAGAGACTGTTTTGTAGTACGCAGACAGCTGCTCTTTTCTCGGGCCAATACTTGTTGTTTACAAATGGTTCAAATCCTATAGTGCTAATAAGTAATTGCTTTGGAACTGTCACAGCTACGAGTCCAGTCACCTCAACACATCCACAAGTTCAATGTTACTCACCTCCATGATCACTCACACCTAATCAGCTATGCCGGCATCCACTTTCCTGCATCCTTTATAAAGATGCTCACTCAAAACACTCACAGTCTCAAAATGCTCACTGTCTGGTTGCAAGCTTGCCATGCTGGTCTCAACCTACCTGTCTTGGTCATCTGGTTCACTGCCTACCAACAAGAGAAAGTAAAGAAGGACATTTAAGATAAGCCTGTTTTGACTGGTTCTGCATGTATGTTTAGTTCATGTTTTGCCTGGAAGCCATTCCTTTGAGTTGTGAATAAATCCTTACCAGTTTGACTGAACCCACGTGTCTGCCTCCTTGACCAGATGTGAAAGAAGACCTAACCTTACAATGAACAATATGAATGCTTTCCTATTAGACCCCGCTACACTACTCCATACCCGTACACAAGATGGTCACCCAATTGAGGAGTATGTGAAGGAGTTTTTCGACCATGATCATTTTGTGCCCTGAAGTGAGAGAACATTGAAGACTGGCTTGGACTTGATTGTCATCTGTCGTAGCAGGTTTCCATATAAGATGACACCTATTCCCTTACTTAGTTTATTGATCAGGTATTATGTCTGGGAGGATCCCCCCCCTTACCGTGGAGGAAATTATCATCACCAAATCAGTCCTCCGATGCCCACGCTGCAAGAGCACCTGCCAGAGGCTGCGCTGCAAGAACGCCCGCTTGAGGCTGCTGAGTGGTGCCCTTACCCAAGTGGATCCAGTTCCTCCGTCATGGCCAGGAGAGCCGTTTCCTTAACCAAGTGGATACAGTTCCTCCGGCACGGCCAGGAGAGTAGTGATGGGCATTTCGGCTCTTCTCAAAGATTGGGCTCTTTTGACTCGGCTCCCTTAAGAGAGCCGGCTCCCAAATGGCTCTTTATTAAGCATCACTCAGAGCCTTCTTTTTTAGCCCAATTTATCAATTGTGAATGTTTTGTGTATTGGTAAGCAACTTTTTAAATCTTATTTTTCATTTAAATATACACAGTTACTCTCATTTAACATTTTAATAAAACATTAATTTAACAATTGAAAGTCTTAACAAATTGTTATGAATGAGGAGACGAGAAACGTGCAGATTTACTTGCTTGCTGTTTAATGAACAATGAACAAAAAGTACAAACGGGCAGGGTAGATGACGGCAAAACAATAATGGCAGAGGCAGAGCAAAGAGTGGTCAAAGTCCAGGCGAGGGTCGGTAACAACAGATACAATCCAGATAAACACGGGAACACGGAATGGCAAAACAACGGGGTTGACAGTGCAATGGACCGTCCAAGACAAACAAACAGACTGGTATATATACAGGTGAAAGTAGGTCAAGGGGTGGAGCAAACAATGAAGTACCTAGACAACCAACGAGTGGGCGGAGACAAGAGTTCATTGCTGAGAGTCCATGAATGAAAACAGACGTAAACATACACACAGTTAGTGGAGAGCTGGAGTGCCATCCAAAGTCTTGCTGGCACATACAGCTGATCATCACATAGCCCCCCCTTTAAGGAGCGGATTCCAGACGCTCCAAACCTATGGAGAGGCCCACCGGGGCGGAGCAGGCAGCGGAGAGGCCCACCTGGACGGCGCAGGCAGAGGAGACGTCCTTCTGGGCGGATCCAACAGAGGAGACGCCTTCCAGGGTGGAGCACATGTCCTCTTGGGCTGGGCCATCAGCGACGACGCCCTCCGGGGCCGAGCCATCAGCGAAGATGCCCTCCTCAGCCGAAATGACCATTCACAGGCCTCCTTTGCCGATCCAGAGTCGGGCAAAAGCTCAATGACAGCCTCCATGGCTGATTCACAGCCGGCCGCAAGTTCCAGGGCCTCCTTGGACAGCTCTGGGCATTATGAAGTTTCACCGATGGCCTCCGTGATCGCTTCAGAGCTGGCTGACAGTTCAAGGACCTCCGAGGCAGATTCAAGGTTAAGTAGTAGTCCAACGACCTCCGAGGCCGGTTCAGGGCAAGACAAAAGTTCAGTAACGGCCTCCATGGCCGATTCAGGGCAGGGCACGAGTTCACAGGCCGCCGCGATCAGTTCAGGGTCCGCTCTGAGTTCCTGAACTGCCCCAACGGACCGACTCAGAGGCTGTGCAGCCACCAGTGAGGACCTCAGAGAATCCACGTCCTGGGTCGACATCTCTGAGAAGCGTGCAACCACTTGGGAATGCTCCGTAGCCGGGTCAGGACAGAGCTGAGGCAGGGGAACGGGCTCAGGTGGATCGGGCCACGGTAAATCAAGGTCCACTGTGAGCTCTGGTGGATCCGGCCAAGGCAAGTCAGTACCGGCCAGGAGTACCGTTCTCAATCCCTGAGAATCCAGGCTGGCAGTCACGGCCAGGAGTGCCGTTCCTGATCCAAGAAGATACAGTCCTCCTGTCACAGCCAGGAAAACCATTCTCGTATGCTATGGATTCCGTTCTGCATTTATGGCCAGTAGAGCCGTACCTGATCCAAGAAGATCCAGTCCTCCAGTCACGGCCAGGAAAACCGTTCCCGTTCTCAGAATCCACTCCAGATCCAGATCCTGTCTGAGTACCCTTAGAGCCTTCTCCAGAATCTGCCGACTCAGAGGCTGTGCAGCCACCAACGAGGACCTCAGAGAATCCACGTCCTGGGTCGACATCTCTGAGAAGCGTGCAACCACTTGGGAATGCTCCGTAGCCGGGTCAGGACAGAGCTGAGGCAGGGGAACGGGCTCAGGTGGATCGGGCCACGGTAAATCAAGGTCCACTGTGAGCTCTGGTGGATCCGGCCAAGGCAAGTCACAGTCTATGGTGGGCTCAGGAGTACAAACTGGTTTGGGGTTCTCGGGCCAGGATGGAGCAGAGTCATGGGCTGGTGCCGGCGAGCAGTGTGCGGCCCACACACTCAGGATGGCAACTGCCACTACAGGAAACACAGTAGATAGGGGAACAGTCTCTACAATGGCCTGTGCAGGAATCCTGGGCACACCAGCCGCCCTTACTGACAAAAGAGGGGGGTCAAATAAGCAAGAAAACAGTCTCTTGTACCTAAGACCAGTCTTGAAAACCTCCTGGGTAGCACTCTAGATGCCTGGAAACACTTGGGAGACGTCCGTGGTGGCATAAGACAGGGGTGCTGGCTCAGGGGCGGTAGCCATCTTGTGCGCAGGCTGGGGCTCGGCGGCCATCTTGTGAAGGAGCGGGTTGCGGCGAACGGCAAGGCGGGAGCCGAGCCACGGGCTCGCTGTGACATTCGCGGGACGGCGATTACTCCGTTTGTGGCCGTGCATACGAATGTCCTCCCTCACCTCTTCAACGGTGAATTGGGGCCCGCAGCACAGTAGAACAAAGTCAATAAGCTGCTGTAAAGTCCACTCGGGATCGTCGTCCGGCAGAGAGTAAAGCAGCTCGAGATCCAGACCAGCCAAGAAGCACTCCTTGACGACGTCCTCATCGGCTTTGACGCGGTGACTGATGGAAATGAAATCCTCCACATAATCCTTGATCCGCCGGTCGCGCTGAAAGAGCGAACTTAAACAGGATGGAGGAACCGGTGAGTAATCCTGCCAGCAAGGCAAAGAAAAGTCTCTGTACTCACGTGAAATGCCACAGCTGCTAAATCCTGTGTGACGGTCCATTCTGTTACGAATGAGGAGACGAGAGACGTGCGGATTTACTTGCTAGCTGTTTAATGAACAAACTCAGAGTACAAACGGGCAGGGTAGATGACGGCAAAACAAAAATGGCAGAGGCAGAGCAAAGAGTGGTCAAAGACCAGGTCTTTAGTGCAGATTGGCATTGAGAAATAGGAAATGCCTCAGCGATTTCTCCTCTCCGAATTGTTTGTCCTGTTTTTGAGAAGACTCTCTGTCGCTCTCTGTATCTGGCCTGTACCACTACACACTCACTATCTTTAAAGCATGCGCTCACTTTCCTCCTGTCATATAATGGTTCATGGTGTTCCCAAATGAAGCCCCGCCCCCTTACGGCAGAAGAGTCAGCTCTCCCCGATGGGAGCCTGCTCTTCTCGTTCACTACAAAGAATCGGCTCTTAGAGCCGGCTCGTTCGCGAACTACACGTCACTACAGGAGAGCCGTTTCCTTACCCAAGTTGATCCAGTTCCTACATCATGGCCAGGAGATCCGTTCCTTACCCAAGTGGAGCCAGTTCCTCCGTCAAGGCCAGGAGTACCGTTCTCAATCCCTGAGAATCCAGGTTGGCAGTCACGGCCAGGAGTGCCGTTCCTGATCCAAGAAGATACAGTCCTCCTGTCACAGCCAGGAAAACCATTCTCGTATGCTATGGATTCCGTTCTGCATTTATGGCCAGTAGAGCCGTACCTGATCCAAGAAGATCCAGTCCTCCAGTCACGGCCAGGAAAACCGTTCCCGTTCTCAGAATCCACTCCAGATCCAGATCCTGTCTGAGTACCCTTAGAGCCTTCTCCAGAATCTGCTCCAGAATCAAGTCTTAGAGTTTTCAGAGTCTTCTCCAGTGCCTGCTTTTCTCCTGGAGATCAATGAGACAATTGTTAATCTGTCTATGCTCTATATTCCAGATTTGTGGTATTGAAGGTGGAGAGAGTGCTGATTATTCATTCCCCTCACCTACAATCCCTGCCGGACCTGGGCCTCGAACCCACAACCTTTGGGTTACAAGCCCAACTCCCTGTCCATGGTGCTGAAATTGCATCACAGGAATAAATTACATTTTACAGTATATTAATTGTGTGAAGTGTGATATTTATGAATATTATAGTTTTAACTACTATGAATAAATAAATGCAGCCTTGGAGAGCACAATAGACTCCTGTTTGACAACATGAAAGTGAAAACAAACTTAAATATAAATGTCTTATTGTGACGGGGCCGAAGACAGTGAGGGATCCATTTGCAGCTTTATTTAGAATAGTCGTACAGGAAAAGATCAGGAGGAGCAGAAACAATAAAAGAGATATCCAAAAGCAGAGTCGAGGTCACAGGCAGAGTTCAGGGCAGGCAGATAACAATCACAGAATCAGAAAACA
>JAUYWG010000032.1:19696606-19725912 GCA_034779775.1 Enteromius afrohamiltoni
ACAGAAAACAAGGCTACGGAGCTACAAACAGAAGCTACAAACACAGCAAACTCTCAGCAGGCAGGAGCAATCGAGCACACAAAAGGAGTCCTAGAGCTGGAGTGCCTTACTGGCAACTCCAGCTGGAACATAGCCCCCCCCCCTTAAGGAGTGGCTTCCAGATGCTCCTGAGGTAGGAGCCGGCGAGAACGACCCCCAGGGAGGAGCAGACGGCGATGACCTCCACCAGGGCGGAGCAGGTGGCGAAGACGCCCACCTGGGCGACAGAGGTGAAGGAGACACCCTCCAGGGTGGAGTGGGCAGTCGAGATGCCCACCTGGGTGGAGTTAACGGAGGAGACACCCTCCAAGGTGGAGCGGACGTTGGAGATGCCCACCTGGGCTTACCAGGCAACGAAGATGCTCTCCTGAGCCAATCAGCCAGTTCAGACGCCCTCCAGGGCGGATCAGATGGTGGAGAAGCCCACCGGGGCTTAACAGGCCACAAGAGTGCCCCCCTGGGTGGGGCAGATGGCGGAGTAGCCCATCTAGGCTTAACAGGCAGTGACAGTTCCCTCCTGGGCCGAACAGGCAGTGACAGTGCCCTCCTGGGCCGAACAGACAGGGATACTGCACAACGGAACACAGTCAGGTTAATATAGGCCTTTACGGCCGAGTTCATACCTGGCACAAATTCTGGGTGGAGTGTCCACTCAAAGATTCTCAGCGTAGAGTCCTGGGCTGGAGCGAGGTGAAAGTTCAATAGTCTTAGTGCCAGGTTCGGGATGCGACCATAATCCAACAGCCTTTATGGCTGGCTCGGAGCAAGGAGAAAGTGCTAACAAAAACTCAATGGGAGGCACAGGGCAGAGTAATGTCTCCTGAACCACCCCAATAGACTGACTCGGAGGGGGTGCAGCCACCAGCGGGATCCCTAGAGAATCTACGATCGTTGTCGACTTCTCTAGGGTGGGTGCAGCCACTGGCGGGTCCTCTTGGACGTTATTGTCACTCTGGGGTTCAGGTGGTTGAGGCCATGGTAAAACAAGGATGGGTGACAGCTCTCCTGACTGCAATGATTGACCCTTTTTGAACCACATACTCCTCACGAGTGTGGATTTGTGGAAGAGTATGAGAAACAGCGGGGGTTTTGCACGGCATTCCTGGCTGTGAAAACGAAAATGAAATTGAAACCGCATCATTATGGCTCTGCAGACCGTAGCGATCTTGGAGGTGGACCCTGTCGGATGGCGAGGCGAGATCCGGGCAGCTGCTGATACCTGGCGTGATGTTTGCGCTGTCTCGTGCGGTGTTCGACAGGCTCCTCCTCTACTTCTTCTATGGTCAGAGGTGAACCGCACTTTAGCACGGAGTCAATAAGCTCACACATTTTGGACCAGTTTGGATCTTCGTCAGGCAGCGCGAACAATATATCTGAGTCCAGACCTATTAAAAAACATGCATTCACCTGCTCGTCTTCCATATGAGCAAGGTGACTGAAGGATGTGAATTTCGCTACATAATCCTCAATGCCGCATCCAGATTGGAAAATCTGCGAGAGCCGAGGTATCAGTTTATAATCCCGCCTGCGAGGCGATGGAATGTCACTGAATGAGCCATTATAAAAACAGCTGCTGAACCCTGAGTGACGGTTCATTCTGTCACGTAAGAGGCGAGAGATAGATTCATAATAAAACCCCTTGGACGGCAAACAGAGACAAATACACACAGGCCCGCTTCACAAAAATGAACCGAAACTCAGTGAAAAAGACATGATAAATATATCTATAGAAAGTTTTAAATTACCACTTAAAATAAGTTACCACTTAACATTAAATGAAATAATCGTAATAAAGATGACTTCGCTTAAAAGACGTGTCTATGATGAGATGGAGAATCAGGAAATTCATCTTTGCGACATAGACTCAGAAAACACTTGTTTACTTGTTTGTTAACGCACTCTCTCTGCGAAGGGGCCAAAAAACACTTTGGAGTCACTTTTAGCTGCAGAGTGCGGTCTCGTGTTGTATTCACTGGCACCGCATGGCAGTCTTTTACACACTAATTGATGGATGTCTTAAATATAAAAATAAGGAGAAGCTTAAAACAGGCCCGAGGCCCGGTTTGCGTCTGAACTGAAAAAAAGTCGGGGCCCATCAGGCCTAAATGCAGAACTCTACCAAGGCTGTTAAGATAATCGGGACAACTATAGAGATTTCAGCAAAAAAGAAAAGAACAAAATGAATTGACAAAACACAGCAAAACAGCAGCGCCATCTTAATCCTGTCCTACGCAGGAAGCGAATCATCCCAAACCTCACAAGGATGTGCACTTCCCAACACCTTTGTTTGTCCCGCTAAAACAAAGCATTCGTTAACCAAATCGACCGATTCATTAAATATAAGTTTAATATAATAATAATAATAATAATAATACATACCACATATGTCCACAAGACATTTATTGTACAGCTGCTCACAGCCCAATTTTCAGCAGTTTACGTGAAGACACAATGGACATAACAAAGCTGGAATGAAAACACACAAGTTACAGCAAACATGAACTACACAAACAATTAACCAAACGTGACCTACCAGGTTTAATGACAGGCTACACACCACTGCAAAGCTGCAAACAAGATGCTATTCCAGCTATAATAAATAAATATAGTTGATAAGCACAAGCTCCTAACACATTAGCCTAACAGCTAAAACAAAACATACCTTGATTAGGCAGAAACCCACACGCACCAATGGGTGGAGCCAGCAATGACGCATCCCAGGTAGCCCAACATCTAACACGCACCAAGCTCTGATAGGTTGTCATTCTAAACAGAGGGGAGGGAACTTGCCCGCTCTACCACAAGAGAAACACATGCTGTATTATATTTCAAGTACAGCTTTCTCAGCACAAGGACAGTCATCTGTCTACACGCTCTCGCTCAGGGCCAGAATCCTGAATGAAGTGCCATTTCACGAATCACCCGGTTACACATAGCACTGTAGATATTACACCCTCCAAGCTTTTCTCAGACAAGAGCAAACAAAGCACTAGCTGCTCAGAATGGGCCGTCACTGTATTCAGCATCACTACAAACTATAAACCAGAGTGTATTAGCTTGTCAGATGTCTTATAGCTCATCCAGAGACAACACAATTATAACCAGGCTCATGACAGTAGAAATATCTCTGAAGCAAAGTCACATTTGTACTGTATATCATTGAGAAAACTCTTAGACACAAGCTGTCCACTGAAGAACAATGCTTTTTTGTTTTCTTTTTTGTATTTGTTTGAGAAAGCAATGGACTGAATTAGGTGCAAAACAGTATGGATTGTATAATTGTTATTTTATTTGAATTGTTTTTAAGGGAATGTGTGAATGCATCTGTTTTTTTTTTTTATTCATCTGTCTGTTGGCCTTCTCATCAGCCTGACTGACAGCGTACTTAGCGGTCCACTCGCTGTGTTTAACAGTTCACTGGAGGGGAGGATTATCAATGAATAATGATATAAGTTAGTCTATTTCTCAAAGCATCATAAATCAAGTGGCTTTGGAAGATTTTAAATATTACAAGTAATTTGGAACACTTTTATGATACTTTTTGTGGTGCTTTTAGTCTTATGAAGCTTGAAAGAGAACATTTCTCTGTTGGTTCCACGTAATAAATTGAATTTGCAATGACATGACATTATTACAAATAATGACAGTCTTGTTTTAAATTCAATTCAATTTAATTTCTTTTTAAGCAATTATGTAAATCATTATTAATAATTATTGCAAAATAATAATAAAAATAATAGACCAATTCATTAATTAATTCATATTTTATTTTATGTATTTATTTTGTTTATTTATTTATTCAATCAATTATTTATTCATTCATTTATTCATTTATTTGATTATTTTAATTTATTTGAGTTTATTGAATTTTATTTTTAAATCCTAAAAGAATTATGTTTTTTGCCAATAAAAAATAATTTTGGCTATTAATTAATAATTTAAAATAATAACAAAATAATGAATTAATAAATTAATTCATCCAAATATATTAGTTTCTGTTGTATTATTTTCTTATTTTCTTATTATTTTTTTATCCTCTACTAAAAGTAAAATTTATGTTGCACTTAAAAAAGTAAATTAATTAATTAATTAAAATAAAATTAACTATTCGATGTCACAACCTATGGTATGCAATTCCTATTTTTCATGTTTCAAATAGTTTCAGATGGACTAAGCAGTTTCTTACTACACGTTAGATTCCTATTTCACTATGTCAGTCTATGTTCATCCAAGAGATATGACATCTGTTGAAACTCCAAAATCCATCCATCATTCCTCCCTTTTTCATTCTCTACACATTTGGCTGTTGAAGGGAAACGGAGTGAATTCCAAACACGCGGCCTCACTAAAAAGCACCAAGAAGCCTCTAAATATTAAATTCTGTAGATGTTCCTGGTGCTTTTAAAAGATCTCATCTGGCAGAATCACTCCAGAAGCCTGACGCACATGTAAGAGAGCATCATATCTCACAGAACATGAGCTTTTCAACACTTCACGGCCACCGTCTTTGGCTTGCAGGTGTTTGTGAGGCGGCACACGTAGCAAAAGAAAGGCGCTGAAAGCAAAACTCATTCAGAATTTCTCATTTCCCCCCTTTATTTTGTCCATTGTGATTTCTATTCTTTTTTTCCAGCGTCAGGAGAATAGCGTTTGAGTGCAGGACACTGGGCTTGAATAGACTGCCATTTCTCCTCTGATGTTTATCGTGTCTTTCTCCTTCATGCTTTGAGCAGATAAAACGGCTTATGTGGGTCATGTTGCATTAATCGAGCTCGCTGTCCTCTGAAATACTCTCTAAATTAAGCAACAGGCATAAAATATTCAGATTTGCTCACGGTTCATCACTCAATGACACATTTAAGCGAAGAACAGCCCAAATGTATCACATCAACATCGAAGCCAAACAAAACAATTCATTGTTATCTGTCCCCACAGAGACAGTCTTTCTTTCTGTGTGCTTTTTTTGAAAAATGAGCTGTCATTTCATATTTAAAGTTGTGAACATTATGTAGCTCTAGATGCATCCGCGTTTCCAAATGGCCTTGTGTCGCTTTTAATCCCCGTGCTTTGGACCTCTAAATCTTTCAGTGCTGATCTTTTTCAGTCACTAGCATGTTTCAAAGGCGTCTGTGAGGCTCTGAGCTCTGAGACAGACGACCTAGAACTGCTAAACTCACACAGAACTCTGTATCAATCCATTTTGTGAGACTTCTCGAGGTGTGGATAAAGTTCTGGCTCTCAGCAAACTCTCTTTCATTCTGAATTTATCAAGAACAGAGCAGCAGAAAGGAAGAGCTGTATTTCCAGAGAGAAGGAAGCCCAAAGCATGCTATTGCTGGCAGGTACAGACGTGTGATGTTTTGCGTCTCATTTTTCTTTGTTGTTCTGTTTAATAAAGCACAAATCAGGTTTGAAACGTGATTCGATGAGTCCTGAACAGATATCACATGTTTCTAGCAACAGGTAATTTGATTGTTAAAGTGACAATGTGACACAACAACAAAATCAGTGTCAATCAAAGTATATTGTATGTTTTTATTGTACTTTTTATTAATTTATTTAATGGTTAAAATTATTGCTTTATATAACTATATTTTAAAATATGATATATATAGATAAGTGATGTTAAATGATTAATTGCATCCAAAAAAAAAAAAATGTTTACATAATATATGTGTACTGTTTGTATTTATCATGTATATATAAATACACACCCATACAGTATATATTTCCAGCATTTCCAGCACAGCAGTACTCCAGTAGCAGTAATCATATGGTTCAGCCCTGAAGCACATCCAGTCCAGTTATGCTGTAATTCTGGGACCAGGGGTGCAAAATGTACATGTCTTTGTTCATAACTCTTATAATCCATGTCTTAATGAAAAGCTGGGGATTTGAGATGGATGAGGCGAGTGGAGCAGGCGGAGGGTTTGATCTGCTCTCCCGGGAGAAGCGTACAGCACGCGCCGGCCAGTGTTTGGTGTTGTATTTCATATTCTCTTAAAACAGAAAAGAGATCCTGGAGGCAGTGAACATGTGCACCTCAAGCCTCATGTTTAATTAACCAAAGCCCACCACCGATTCTTCCTAAGAGACTGTTCTGTAGGGACCGGCAGGCAGGAGTGAGCGCTATCCATCTTTCAGACGTTTTTTTTTCCCTCCTTATGTTGACTCTACGCTTACTTCCCTTTCTGCTCGGCAGGATTCAATTTTCCGATCCACTTAAGCGGGATTCTCATGCGTTACGGATCCGATTAGCTCACACGTGCATGCACTCTTTAACAACAAGACCTGTCTTTTTGTCTTTCTCTCTTTCTCTTTTGGTCAATTATTCCGCTGGTTTAACCACAACCCGTCTTTCTCTTTCTTTCTTTCTCTTTCCTCTCTTTTGCCCTAGTTCTGCCGCCTCTTTTCTATCATTCCCTCTTCCCTTTTTTCACAGTTCTTTCTGAGATGAATCCTCCTCAGTTCTCGGCAGTGTTGGTGCTCACGTTGGCCCAGCTGTGCTCGTCTTCTGTTGGTTGTCCTTCTGGTTGCCGCTGCTATAGTTTGACCGTCGAATGTGGATCCATTGGGCTCAAAGAGATCCCGCAAGGCATTGTGCATGGGACACAGGTCAGTCACGCAAACACGTGGGTGTTCAGAGGTGGGTCGTTCTCAAAATACAGCATTGGGGACATACATGTCCCTTGATGTCTCAAAATGTTCTACATTGCTTCGGTGGTTCCATAAGAACCTTTACCATTCTTGCAATATCTTCATCCTACAAAAGGTTCTTTATGTTGAAAAAATAAACTTCCTAAGAAGAAAAAAAATGAGACTGAAATTAAAACTTTCTCTCGAGCTTGCACTAAAGTTCTTTGGGGAGGCAAAAAATGTTTTTTCTCTGGCATCATTGTGAAAAACCCTTTATTTTTAAGAGTGAAATGAATAATTTGATATAACCTAATCATTTTTTAATTTTTATTTATTGTTGCAATGCACATTTATATAAAAAGGTTATCTTAATTAAATATAAAATTACGTTAGTCATAGTAAGTCATTAATGTAATGTAGTTACATTCGAATAGTAATATTTTATTATAATATATAATTATATATTATGGAATATATATTAATTTGCAATTTATTACTAATACTTTGTAATATTTTAATTAAAATAAGTAATTTAATATAAATAATAATAAATAAATATTCATATATATTATATTATATTTTTTATTAGTGTTTTTTATGATTATTGTTAAGTGCTTAGGTGCTTAGTTATATTATCAATGTAAAAAACAAAATGAAAAAATATATGTGCTAGAAAAGGTAATTTACATTTAATATATTTTTGTCATTTAAATAAAACAGATATTTGTCATTCAAATTAAACATTTTGTAAATTAGTAAAAATATTTTTAAGTGAGTGTTTTATTTACAATATTTGTAACAATTAAAAAATTAATGAGCAACATTAAATAATCAGGATGGAAATTAGATGCTTACAAATACTTTACACTTGTTTTAATGAAAGAAAACTGGGCTGGATTCAAAATTCATAGTTTTCTGCAGTTTTGATAATGATTGATCAGTAGTCATCAGTAGTAAACCTGAAAGTTGACCCCGTTTACTGTTGTGAATGTTTTTGGTCTTACTGTGAATGATTAAACAATTCTTGATTTCTAATCACTTCTTTACAGTTTTGAAAAAAAAAAAGATGAAAATAAAAATATATATCTGAATTCTTCCACATACGAGAGAGGAACACTTGTAACAACCTGTAGTCCAACAAATTTTTATTCCGGTAATCCAGTCACCCTAAATAATAAAACATATATTTTTGATTTAATTTTTTTTAATCTACACCTTAAACCCACGATACAGCAAACCTGACATTAAACCCATAGATCATAACCCCAGAATCATTTACAAAATCATGGCCCTTGTCATCCTGGACCCTATTTGCTTGTTTCTGCTCCAGTCACATTACTGCAGCTCATGAATATTCATGAGCTGACTCACATAAATTGCTCAATTGACCTGTGTAACCTATGCTTGACAAGAAATTTGCTTCGGCTTGGCCCGTGTTTGATCACAGACAATAGCTTGATAGAAATCAATTAGAAAATGAATCAGTGTAATATGCTGCATCATTAATACAGTTAAATGAGTGAAGACAGGGCACTTAGTTGTTATGCTTGTGAAAGCCTATTAATGCCCTTCTGATGCTGCTAATTGATTTATTTGCATGTTTAAGGCTCAAGGATAGGCGGTCCAGAATTGTGCAACACTTCCAAAGCTTTGTATTGATCCATTTCATGTTAAAGAAAAGCTTCTTTCAATCTACATTCACCTGAACACAGTGAAGAGGAACCGATAAAGACTTGTGTTCTTGTGTGATTCAGCTTAAAAGAGTGTTTTGGTTTGTTTTGTCTGCAGTCTTTTGCTGCTGTCACTGATTAGGACAGAAACAGTCGACATAAATGAGACGGATGCTGCTTTTATTACTTGGCACATGAAAACCAGAATCCCATTATAATCACTGAAGCTTTCTATAAAATGAAAGTGCCACGGATTTTCATAAAGTTTATTTTAATTAACTGAATGTTTTATTTCTTTTTTTGAAGTAAATGGTAATTAGACTACAACAATAAAACATAACAATAATCCCATAATTAATAGAATTAATTATGAAGTTATTATAAGACTACAATTGAACATAATAATGATGATTAAACTTGTAATATAATTTATTATTCAAATGACTGTTAATGACAACAGCATTAACAACAATAATAATATGTACAATATGGATAGTCTTATGATTAATATAACTATATTTATTATCATGAAAATTATAATTATTAATACAATTACAAAAACATTATCATCATGTTTTACTACTACTACTAATTCTATTGTTAATACAATTTAAATGATCATTAGACAACAATAAAACAATCATTAAAATGTCGCTATTAATATAATGTATTAGTATTTTGATTATTAATGACAACAGTTTTAATAATACTTACAATATTGAATATATACAATAATGAAAATGTTAGTAATATAACAATTGTATTGTTGTTATTTTTGCTGTTGTTGTTTTACTATTATTATTAATTCCATTGTTACTGTAATGTAAATAATCATTTACACTACAATTATAAACATAATAATAATTTTAGTGTTTATGTATTTTATAATTCATATTATTAATGAAAACACCTTTAACAACAATACTACTTCTACATATACAACAAATACCTGAACTATTAATACATATTAAACAACAATAATACAAATTTCATAATTAATGTACATTCATTAGACTACAACTATAATTATTAATATATTTAATAAATATGTATGTATTATATCTATATATTTATATATTGTCTAAATATCAAATATTAATTTACTTATTAATTATGAATTTGTATAGACTTGCGGGGCTCTGTTGGATCCATGTGCAACGTGGTCTTTAATAATCGTAGTCGTACAGGCTTAAGTCGATAACAGGGAATCAAGTATACAAGGAACAGGCAGATCATAGTCAAAAACAGGCGAAAACAGTCAGGACAGGCGGCAAAGAATCAAGAAAACAATGGGACAGGCAGAAAATCAAACACGGGTAAGAAACACACTGGATAAACGCTCAGAAACGTCAGCCGGGGCAAATCGAGACTTCGCGACTTGGTCATGCAAAAGTCTGAGCTTAAATAGTCCACTGGCGGGGAGAAACGGCGCGAAAACAGTTTGAATATTGATAGGAAATACAGTTTAAACCGATTGCTACTTAAATTCTTTAATGTTAGTTTATAAAAGTAACCATGTCACAAGCCTGTGGTAATGTAGTAATGTTTTGCCATGGAATCTGTGTCTTGTCCAGACCATCTTTCTGCAGGACAATGCTATTGGACAGATCCGTCAGCGGGATCTATCTGACCTCGGCCAGCTGCACTACCTCTACCTGCAGAACAACAGCATCTCCACGCTGGAGCCCGGGGCCTTCAGAAACCTGGGCCTGCTTCTGGAGCTCGCGCTCAATGGAAATCGCATCCACCTGATCACAGCGGACGTGTTTCGGGGCCTGGACCACCTGCGCATCCTGTACCTTGCAGGAAACCAGATCACCAGACTCGAGGACTACACTTTCCGTGGACTGCAGGTGCAAGGACCATCTGTGACATTCTGGCTGTCAAAAAATATTTTTTCAAATGTTTTAACATTCCAAATTATTTTTTAACAGTGAACTTATGCATTAATGTGCCGCATTAAAGTTCTCTTATTCTGGATTTTTGAAAATGGGCTTTAATGCATTTAATGCTTTAATGCTCTAAAAGAATGAAAACATTCTGCAAAACCTTAAATCCGAAAGTGCATGTATAAAAAAACTAGTCGTTTTTAGCATCACACAAAGGATGGGTTTGACAAAATTAATCGTTGAACATTGCAATTTTTTGAATGGTACCCTTTTCTGTTCACAAATCTGTCTAAAGCTGTGTTAGTGAGCACTTCTCCTTTGCCGAGATAATCCACTTTACAGGCGTGACACATCAAGATGCTGATTAGACAGCATGATTATTGTACAGGTCTGCCTTAGGCTGGCCACAATAAAAGGCCACTCTTAAATGTGCAGTTTTATTGTATTGTACCCCAAAGTGCTAGACACCATTGAATGTGAGCATTTACCCACTCAAGTCGGTTGCAACAATGAACTACAGTCAGGTCTAAACCCTGATGAGGACGATGAGCATGCAGATGAGATTCCCTGAGAAAGTTTGTGCAGAAATTCTTTGGTTATGCAAACCAATTGTTGCAGAAGCTGTCTGAATGGCTGGTCTCAAACAATCTTGGAGGTGAAGATGTTGGATGTGGAGGTCCTGCTGTTACGTAGTTACTTTTTGTTGAAATGCATACGTTACTTTCGCGTTACTTTTTAAGTATGGGCAGAGCTTGAGTGTTTGTTTTTAAGTTCTATTCGTAGCAAATGTAAAAGCCCTTTCACACAAGTGTAATGAATAAACTTCATGCTGAAGGAAAAGTTAATTCACATCTGAAAATTGGAATACAGGAGAACAAAGTTCAATAATCTTCAGCAATAAGAAACACAAGTTTGTGAGATTTGGACAGATTTGTGAACAGTATTTGAGAGAAACAGGTCTTTTGAGTACATCGAAAAAGTCTTAGAACTTGAGTTCAGCTAATGAAAAATGGGTCAAAAACTACATTTATAATTTTGTTCAGTGTATGTATACATATAAAAATGAGTCATTGAACAAATTGTTTTGGAGTCATTGAACAAACAGTATAAAAGTAAATGCATATTATAAGAAAATTAAAGTGTTTTTACCTTGCATGCCTTTCAACGGTAACCTGGGCACTTTAATAAAATAAAATATTAATTTAAAGATTAATATCTTAAAAAGGTTAAATAAAGGTTCAACTAGACATTGGAATGTACATTTATTGGCTTCCAATCTCAATTTGAAGAAGAGATAACTTTTTTTTTTTTTTAACACCGAAGTAGGCAAAATATGTATATCAGTTTCCAAATAGCACTGTAGTAAGTCCGTTAAGTTCAGAGTAAATTCAAATGTTTCTTCCCAACATTTTTGAAATACTGAAACCATAATATTGCTGCCTCATTAAAATTAGTTTTAGAATGTTCAAAATATTTGCACAGCCTTTACATAATGTTACGCCAAAGTGTGCACATTTCCTGAGAGCAGAAGAGAAGCAGAAGCCACAGAAAAGCAGTACAAAAACTCCACAAAATAGTGAAAGTTGATGACTCTGCATAATGCTAGATTGCTTTACAAAGTATGTTTTTATAGCCACAATCATGCTTGTAGTAATAACCATGATGAAATGCTGATTGCAGCGGTTGCAGGAGCTGCATCTGCAGGAGAATGCAGTGGAGGTGCTGGGAGATCAAGCTCTGGTGGGTCTGTCCTCTCTGGCTCTTCTGGACCTGAGCAGAAACAACTTGAGAACTTTGAGTCCTGCTTCACTGAAACCCCTCGTCAGCCTGCAGGTGCTGAGGGTCACAGGTAAGGGGTTCATATTAGCCAACATCACACAAAAAACCCTGAAATAATGCTACCATTCAGAAGTTTTTATAAATAAATTAATGCATTTATTCAACATCCTACATTAAAGACATGTTACAAATTGTTACTTAAGGATTTCTAAAGGAAATGCTTTTTTTTTTTTTACTTTATACTCAATGAGAAATTCTGGAAGAAAAAATAATAATTACAATTTTCACAAAAATATGATGCAGGAAAACAATGATAATAACAAGAGATGTGTCTTGAGCAGCATATTAGAATGATTTCTGAAGGATCATGTGACATTGAAGACTGGAGTAATGATGCTCAGCTTTGCATCACAGGAAATAAAATGTATTCAGATAAAAACAGCTATTTAAAATAGTTGAATTATCACAGTATCCCTGTTTTCAGCATTTTTCATCAAATAAATCACTTAAGATTTTTCTCTTATAAAGAAAATGTGTTATACAGAGAAATGTTTGCATTGATTGCTCTGCGGGGTTAAGTAAACTGATTAATATTCATGATCCACATTTTGATTATAAAAGATTCTAGTGTTATGTGAGCTGCATGGCCTGCAAACGTACCACAGTGACATGGCATTTAGATGCCAGACCAGCTTTATTTTTTCTCAAATATTTCTGAACAACAATTCTGTTTGAATAAATATTTAATATGCTGTATTTTGAGAGACTTATATTGCATTTGCTCTTACAGATAACCCATGGCGCTGTGACTGCGCTCTGCACTGGCTGCGTGGCTGGATAAACGAAGAGGGTCAAAGGCTATTAAGCTCAGCTGAACGCCGCATGCTGTGCGCCGAACCTCCGCGCCTCTCCCATCTCAGTCTGGTTGAGGTTCCCACAAACAGCCTCATTTGCATCCCACCCATAGTGCAGCTGGAGCCCAGCCACCTGACTGTGCGTTTAGGGGAGAGTCTCAGAGTGTCCTGCCAGGCGTCCGGATACCCACAGCCTCAAGTCACCTGGAGGAAAGCCTCCCACGGAAAAGCCCAGCTGTCTCCCAGGGGTCTGGTGCAGGAGGTCGGGATGGACGGAGACACCAAGACTGGAGGGAGGTTAGTGACGGCAAGGCCTGGCGGTAAAGGAGGGCCAGCAAGTCGCGGGCCAGTCCGAGGAGGAACTGACGATGTAGGTGACCGGGAAAGCTTCGATCCTGACACCGGAAGCGGGATGCTGTTTCTCAGCAACGTCACAGTGGCTCATGCCGGACGCTACGAATGCGAGGCTTGGAATCCCGGTGGAGTGGCTCGAGTGACTTTTCACCTCTCTGTGAACATGTCTTCGTCTTTGTCCCGCTCGGAAATCTGGCCTCGATTGCATTCCTCGTCTTACTATCATCCTTCTTCCGTGGACGTGAGTCAGGAGCCGATTTATGAGCTTGAAAGCATGGATTTCAACGCACTGGGAACAGCGACCCAGACAGCCATCGCGGTGGGAATCTCTCTTTTGGCATTGACGGCATTGTTGCTTCTCTGCATGATTTACAGTCGCCACCAGCAGCGGCAGAAAGAGGAAGGTGGATACGGCACCAGCAAAGAGGAAAGCATCCTTTACGTCAACGACTACTCCGACGGTCCCACCACATTTGCTCAACTTGAAGAGTACCGGGATGAACGCGGTCACGAGATGTACGTGTTAAACCGTGCCAAACCGGTGCTGCCTCCCCCGCAGTCCTGCAACCAACCAACGCTTAAGGCCGGTGAGTGCATGTTGACCCCGGGCCGGGCCGTGGGGATCGGACCCCGCAGGGCTCCTGCTGAAGGAGGCGAAGGACCTCCGCTTGATCCAGAAGGGTTGTTCATGAACCAGAGCTTGCTGTTTGACACGCAGATTGCTTATGAGATCCACTGCTGAACCGGATCCCTGGATAGACTTCAAGGTTCTTGCCATAGGATGTTATCCTTCGGAGTTTCCTTTTGTTCTGAGAGCACAAATGTTTTTTTTGTTTTTTTTTTATGAAAAGCATTGAAGGAGTAACATATATTAAGCTGTGGTGTGTAGTTTCAGTGCCACCAAATGGTTTGGTTTGGTTACCCAGAAGAACCTGTCAGTTTTCTAAAATAAAATATTTTCTTGGTGTGAAGAATATTATTATTATTAATTTTTTTTTAATCATCTAAAGCACCTTTTTTTTCACTATATAGACCCTTTTGAGCTATGGAAAGGTTAAAGGCATATATGGTTCCATTAAGACCCTTTAACAATCATGGAACTTTTTCTCAAAAACGTACTTATAGCGAAAAAGGTTCTTTAGAGTATTTGAATGTTCTTCACATGAAGAGACATTAGTTCTTTTAAAGGGGTTATGTGATGCTATTTTAAATATCATTATTTGGTCTATTTGCTATAGCAGAATATGTTGACATGCTTTAATTTAAAAAACAAACAAAAAAAAACAACTTTCTTTTTAGATACTGTAAATTATTGTAGCTCCTCTATGCTCCACCTCACTCAATGGCGTCATTTTCTACAAAGGCCCTCCTTCCAACAAGCACAGTCTGCTCTGATTAGCCAGCTGTCCCAGTGCATTGTGATTGGCTGAACCCCATTGCGTGACAGACACAGTGATGCTTGTACTGTGTGTGACCCTGTGACTTTTTCTTTTTTTTTTTTTAATAGCCTTTGCACAGCCAGCTTGTTTTATTTTTTTTTTTACTCTTTTCGTCCATGAAATGCATTGCATTTGATCTTATTCATGCACAAACAGCTACATAACACTTAAGAAAAGGAAAAACAGAAATCATATGACTCCTTTAAGAACTGAAAGGTTAATTCTGGGAACACAGCACTGGTTCTTCAGTTGCATTGCTATTTTTGAAGTGTTTATATTGTGTGGCTCAAACAAGCAGAAAAATGTTATAAACATTGGAGTTTACTCTTTGGGGAAATCAACATACAAATGGCTAGTTATAATCATCTCTGGGATTGCACACAGCAGCTTTTATGGAATAGTTCATCCAAAAATGTATACCATTTGCATTGTTCGCATGATTGTTTTGTTCGGTATAATCACAAATGGAGATTTTTTTTGAAAGAACTAGATTGTATTTTTAGATTATAGTAGACTAGACTAGATTAAGACTAGATTAATGATGCTGAAAATTCAGCAGCACATCACAGGAAAGAATTACATTTTAAAATATATTTAAATAGCTCACAGTTATTTTAAATTATATTAATGACTCACAATATTATGTTTTTACTGTATTTATAAAATAAATACAGCCATGGTGAGCCCTATATGAGACTTTATTTCATTTTATTTTATTTTTTTAATAGTGTAGTTGTGAGGGCTAAAAATGTTCATCATTTACTATGACCATTTTGATTATTTACATTGCAGCCTCTTTTTGGAACAATACATGATTGAATTTTGATTTTTGTATGAACTATTCCTTCATCAACAACGCAGGTTTTTGCTGAAAGCAAATTTTTATGGAATAAGAGCTGAACCTATACCTTTGAAAAAAAAAAAAAGGTTACATGAAACTACCAAAAACTGATATATTTTGTCTTGTTACTGTGAGATGAAGTGATCCAGGCTGTGGGTTTGACACAGGGACCCTTGAACAGGGACTGAGACAACAGCAAAGAACATTTGTCGGGACATCCCTGTGACCAGGGTTATGTGTCAAGGAAGTGTGAATAGCTTAACGTCTTGTAAATGCTGTCTACATATTTCAAGAATCCTTTCTTTTACACTGCATTCCTGTGTGCATTAGAACGAAACCTGCTGTAAACAAGAACCAAAAGTGGGTGGGAGGTTTGTTCACTACAGCCTGGATATAAATGAAGTAGTCGCATCTATTTCCCGTCTGAGGCTCGTTTGCTCTCCTCTTGACCTCTGTTGTAATAACACTGTGAATAAACAAACTGGACTCTACATTCACAGCTAGCTTTTGCAAGTTATTAGATATGCCAGTTTCTTTCATATAACAGCATTTTTTTCAGAGTGAGCATTTTTTCCTCTTAGATTTTTTTCTTCCCCATGCATTACATGTACTATTGAGTAGTGAACACATCAGGGTAAACTGTATAAAAGCATTCATTTCAGCTTGTGGAACCTCTCAAGGTGTTAAGCTTATGCTCAACAATACAATAGTTTGTGTATTTCTGTCAAATGTCCATCAAATTTCAACCTATTTTATCCGAATAAATTATGCCTTTATTTGAGATTTGACTGAAAGTGTGAGAGTCATCAAGTGCTCAAATGTAAAAAAAACAAAACAAAGCTATTTTTAGTTATTTAAGAACAGAAATGTTAAAAAAAAGTTAGTTTCAGTCCATTTTATTTTTTTATTGCAAGGAACAAAAGTTAGTTCAATCATGTAGACATTTTATGTATTAACATTTATTATATTTTAATTGCAAATCCATAAAAAAATACTTTAATGTACAGATTGAAGTGCTTTTTATAACTAAAACTTACACAAACAATAAAAATGCTACAATATATAGCGGCTCAATAAAAACAGTTCTTTAAGCAAAGACAAATATGGAGTAATCAGATTTCAAGTCAACACATTTTTTTGTTTTTCTCTGAAGTGGTGTAACTAAACTGACCTGAACTCATTGTGTTGGTCTCTGGTGTGTTTCATTTGTAATGTATGTTTCAGTTTTGCTTCTCACATTGACTAGAATAAAAAGTAGAAAAGCAGAAGAAAGTGTACCTCTGCAAACATTTACACTAGGTGGACATTTTACAGATGTAGCAATAACTTAAGATAAAAATAATAATCTTACACAACCAAGACTGTGCACATATGAAACACTTATGTTCCTCTTTTTCTTTCTCACATGAAATCTTTTTGCAGCTTTACAAGAAACTTTGCATAATGTACACACAAAAATAACCCAACCTTAGCCCAGCTACTGGGTAACTATTGGACACAAAATGCGGTGAGTTGTTTTGCCCCAAGTAGTTGGTTTAAATATTTGACCCAGAATGCTGGGTTGTTTATTTGACCAAACCAGTGGGTCGGGTTAACTCGCTGCATTTATATTTACCAATATTAGCAATAATAAATACATAATGATCACATAATTATAGTGATAGTTGTAGGAAAGGGTGCAAATACATAAGCAAGTTGGAATAACTGAATCGTATTCAGATAAGTACTAAATGAACATTAATACACATTTTGTATGTCCTTATTTTGGTAAAATAATTATAGACTTTTTTGCTCAACAATGTATTTTGTTCTATTCTATTTAAAATAACTGCTTTCTATTTTAATATATATTAAAATGTAATGCATTCTTGGGATCATTAAACAAGTCTTCAGTGTCACATGATGCTTTTGAAATCATTTTAATAGGCTGATTTGCTGCTCTAGAAACCATTTTTTATTATTCTTGTATTTTGCTTTTCAAAAAGATGCTAATATCATAATTTAACTGAAATAAAAAGCTTTTGTAACATTCTTCTATTCAAAAGCTTAGAGTCAGTATATATTGTTCTTTATAGAAATTAATACTTTAATGTGTCAAGGATGATAAAGACATTACAATGATTCTATTACAGATAAATGCTGTACCTCTGAACTTTCTATTCATCAATAAAACATGAAAAAAATTATACTAAGCTGTTTTCAACAAAATAATAACAATAAAAAATGTTTTGAGGGTTTTTGTGGCTATATATATATATATATATATATATATATATAGTTTGTGTATAGGATCATGTGTATATAGATTTAAATATAACCATGTGACTGGATTAATTATACTATGTAATGATACAACCCAACTTTGTGTTTTAATTACCTTAAATAACCCAGAATTTTAACCCAGTACAATTAACCCAACAATGTGTTTACAGAAACAACCCAGCACTTTTTAGAGTGTTGGATAAAACAGATAAAGATGCCATTACTTAACATGCTAACATTTATAATTTGAAGACCCAGATATCATCTGCTATTAGTGAAGTTTGGGAGAGCTGTAAATCACTTCCATTTGATCAGTAGGACGGCTCTGAGAATAATATAATAAAACACAAGGGTGAGATGAATTTCAATAAATAATTTATTAAAATCGAGGTGATCTCATGATAAATTCATGAGATCAGATAACTTACATTGTAGTCTTGCATAAGGAAATGACTTTTGTTTATGTGCATAAATATCAGCAATATAATACTCACAATGGCCACCTGGTTTTGATCTGCTTTCTTGAACACCACAGTGTCATATGCGACAGTCGTTGAATCTTCTTCCTGTGAAAGAAAAGAGAAAAACAAATTTTAAAGAATTTTTTAACTCGTCACGACTGGCCCCCAGCTCCTCTCCCCTCTCCACCCTTGACGGAGGTGCAGCCAGCCCTGCATGTGATGGCCACACTACAAGTGTACCAGGCCAAAGCACTCAAACTTCTGCACGAGGGTGGGTCTGATCAAGGGCCCATGCCACGACCACAGACGAAGGTTACCGCAGGGCCCTTGGTCAGGTGATGTCCACTGTAATGGTTCAGGAGTGACACTTCTGGCTCAACCCTGCTGAGATGGCCGACATTGACAAAGTCAGACACACAAGTCTTGACGCACCCATCTCGCAGGTTGGCCTCTTCGGCGACACTGTAGAGGACTTTGCCCAGAAGTTCTCGGCAGTTCAGCAGCAGTCTGAGGCCACAAGTCACATCTTATCATGCAGGGAGTATGCCAAGCCCCCTAGTGCCCAGCCTCAGACTGCTTGTCACTGAGGGCATCCCCCCGCTGCAGACCCTGTGCAAGATCAGGGAGGACGAGGAGCAAGTTCTGGGGGTAGCGCCTTACTGGCCCTCCCGGACATGGTTTGCTGACCTAATGCTCCTCGTGGCAGTCCCTCCTTGGAAAATCCCCTTGAGGAGAGACCTTCTCTCTCAGGGGATGGGCACGATCTGGCACCCGCGGCCCAATCTCTGGAACTTGCGCGTCTGGTTCCTGAACGGTACGCGGCAGATCTCTCCAGCTTGCCAACAGCCGTGATTAACACCATCTCTCAGTCTCGGGCCCCCTCAACAAGGCAGGCCTACTCTCTGAGATGGGGTCTGTTTATCGACTGGTGCTCCTCACGCCAGGAGGACCCACAGAGATGTCCAATTGCAGTTGTGCTTTCCTTCCTGCAGGAAAAGTTGGAGCGCAGACTGTCCCCTTTAACTATTAAGGTTTATGTTGCTGCCATAGCGGCATACCATGATGCAGTGGATGGTGAATCCTTAGGGAAGCATCAACACATCGTTAGGTTCCTTAGAGGTGCGCTTCGGGTTAATCCCCCGAGACCGCCCTTGGTGCCCTCTTGGGACCTTGCGGTCGCCCTAACCAGCCTGCTGCAAGCTCCTTTTGAGCCTTCTCTGTAGAAAAGAGTGCCTAGAGTTCAGTCCGGCTGAGTCTTACGTAACGCTGAGACCTCGGCCTGGCTACGTGCCCAACCAAACACCTTCGCCAAACACCTTTGTCTTAAATCAGACAAGCAGGAATAGTGGCTAGTGTTGGCTTGCTGCTGTGCCCCTCAACGGTTCCCCGATGCCAAGGCGAACCTCTTCCTCCTGCCCCGCAGTCGGACTCAGAGCAGAGTCAGTCTCGACTGTGCTCCTCTGGACTTCCTTCACCAGAGGTTGTGGCTTCAAACATCTTCCACAGTCAGCCAGAAAGCTGTGTTTCTCCTCACTTATATCCATATCTTATCGATATAGTGCATTTCTTTGAAATTCCATGTTAACAATTCTTTTTTATGTCTCCACCCCCCCAACCCTTGCTTCAACTTTCTAATAATGGAAAAAAAGATAGAAGTTGGCATCCCAATGGGGCCCCTAAATTTGGCCCTCAGGGCGTTGGGAAGGTTATGTGCAGACTCTCCAGCTGACACGCTTGCCTGCCTGTCGGCACTGGTGTCTCCGCATAACACGCCCACAGGGTCAAGGCCTATTCCATGGGTCTGTTCCCATATGTAACGTCGAAGTGATTCGACTGAAAGGGTAACGTCTAGGTTACGAACATAACCCACATTCCCTGAAGGAGGGAACGGAGATGTTACATCTTTCTGCCATGATCCTGGGTCGCGCTGACGCCGACTCGGCTCATCAGCGAAAACCTGCATGTGCAATCCAGCCATGCCCTCTTATACTCACGCTGTGATAAGGTGCACCTGGATGTAATTATTGCACGCCAATATTCATTGGCTTTTTCCAAAGGATTCAAAGACGATTGGTCTCTCAAGCGAGATCCCATATGTAACGTCTCCGTTCCCTCCTTCAGGGAACGTGGGTTACGTTCGTAACCTAGACGTTTTTCTCCATTGGGTGCCTCTCGGCAAACTTGTGAGAGATGCAAAAAGCCCACGGTAACAGTCTAAAATTAGCCCAGCCACTGCACTAAGACTGTGGACTTGACAACACTGTACAGATTCAGATTGGTTGTTAATGTTTATATAGTGTCGTTATCTTTGCAAATGTGGTGAGAACTGTTGTATTCTCAGAATTAGAATGTGATAGAAGAGGCCTGACATTGACATTAAGGCCTAAAACTTACCACAGAACAGACGTTGGGTCCTCGTTTGGACAAAGCCCCTTAAAACAGGAAGAATATTATAAAACCACAAGAAACTTAAAAGAAGGTTCCTCTATTCAAAAAAAAAAAAAAGAAAAAAAGCTAAATATACAAATAAGAAAAATAAATGATATTCATGGGGAGTTTTCACCAAGGTAATGTAATGCGACAGTGCAATAGCTCCTGTGAAATTGGATTTGAGGCATTAGCAGTGGAATAGTGCATTGAATTGAATATATAAATGTTAGAACTGACTGTGTTTTTGTATAATCCAGATTACTAAAAGCAGCATCAGTAAGAGAAGCAGTGCCACGGCAATATAGAGGAGGAAAAACCAGTCCATCAGGTCTGAAGAGGCTTTGAGAGAACAGTTGCTGTCCGTCGTATCATTGCTTGATGTTTGGTTTCTGCATATGGTGCTGTTTTAAAAATATGAAATAATGGGTAATATAATGTGTGAATATAAACATAATTAAGAAAAAATAAAAATTCTATCAGTATGCGGCAAAATATGTGTACCTCTAACTAAATATGCAAGTTTGTTTACTGATACCCCTGGTTATCTGACTTGATAAATTCAAGACTTACTTACGGAAATAGACCAGCATCATCACTTTCAGCTGAGATCAGAAGACAAAAAGCAAGCAATATTTTTTTTAATGAATATGTAAAGTATATATAAAGCACTTCAAATATAAATATATGCATTAAGTCTTTTGCTAATTAAATGGTGTTTTCTTTTCTTCATTAAAACATAACTGGACTTACATGTATTTTTATTTTTATTATCTTTTTGAACAAGGAGTTGAACAGGAACCTTCAGATTTCCTACTGAGCAGAAGTACCAGTCAGAATCGGTCAGTCTCAGTCCAGTCATCAGTACAGTGAAGGATCTTCTCCCATCATCATCACTGATCTGGACTGATGAATTCTGGGATGTGTTAGTCCTCCCCACCGTGTAACAGCTCTGATCTTTATTTCTGCACCACTGTTTGACTTCATTCTGATATTCAGAACTGTAGAGACACTTAACACTGATATTACCACCTTCATGTCCAGATACACTGCTGCTCTCCACAGACACATCAGGAACTGAACACAGACAGAATTAAACTGAATTAAATATTCTATATTAAAATAATTTTGTGGAAATAAAAAAATAATGTTAATGCACCAGAATCAATGTATTTACCTTTTTTAACAGTTACATACAGATGATTTCTGTCATCTGGGTTTGCTCCAGTGCCTATCTCCACAGCACACCAGTACACTCCAGAGTCTGAGGATGTTGGATTGTTGAGTTTCACAGTAAAAGTGTTGTAGGCTGGATAATCAGTTACTGTCCATTTCCCCGTAGAATTTGCATGGGCTGTGATTTTGCAAAAAACCCAAGTATACCCTTTACACCAGTATTTTGAGTGTAGCTTATACTGACTGTCATAGACACAAGGGATTACAATAGTTCCTCCTTCTCTTACAGTTACATGATCTAATGACTTTATACTCAAAGTTCCTGCTGGAAACACACACACACACACACAAATCATCAGCACTGAAGTTTGTAACATGTTTAATATAAATTTTGGTGAATATGATATGTTTGACATAAATAATGACTATAATGTGATATAATAATATAATTTGTAAAATCTGAGCTCTGAGTAAGAGTGGTCTCAGGGATAGCGAGATTAAAAAGAAATAGTACATCAAAATAAAATGCATTTTGTGTTAATCATTTCTGGGTCACACTTTAGAATAATGAGTTAAGAATGAGAATAACTGAGTTGTTAACAAGTAAATATGCAGGAAGTAATAGGTAATACTAATACTGCTAACTAACAGAGAAGCATTAACTAAGCAGTAAGGTGTAGAAAATGTAAGACAAAGGTATTAGATATTTGATAATTTTTAAATAAAAATATCCTCATTAGGAACTACTTGTGCACTATGAACAATTAATCAAAAAATAATAAATTCATTTCTGATCAAAACAGTAACAGTCTTGAAGTGAACAATTAGGTTAATTGTGGAAACTAGTCTTACCAATGGATGGATGTTACCAGTTTTTTTTTTACATTTTAAACTAAAACATAGAATGTAATAAAAATAATTGAAAAATATTAATAATTATAAAGTGATGCTGACAAGCTTACTATTTAGTTCATCCTGATTCTTTATTAGTTAACATTTAAAGTTAGTGTAGTGCTAACTTACTTCTTACAAAGATACTTAAAATGGACCATTTTTCTAAAGTGTTACCCATCTCTGGATCATTTTTAATATTGATGTTAATAATAATCAGAATCATAACTCATAGATTATTTGTCCATACGAATCAGTGTTGCAATTTTGTGGTTACTGAAACATTAATAAAAGCTGCTGAAAGTTAGGCCTTGTGAAACAGATTATTGTTTGTATTTCCCAGCCAGCTCTTAAATGCACTCTAAATTCGAACAAATTACACAAAAAGTTCCATTTACTGACCCTGCTATGTCATTAGGATGTGAAATCAACAAAATACACAAAGTACCAAATGCATGACTCATTCATTCTTGAAACAAATATAAAACCATTTTCTGCGGCTTACCTGCAGTGTAAAGTAAAACACAAAAGAGAATCTGAGGACGAGCCATGTGACGGTCAGAATGAGTAAAAGACCGAACCTGAAATGAACATTTCACTTCTAGCCAGAGACAGAGGAAGTAGTTCCTCTTACTGCATTCACTAATGTAATAAAAACTGAATTCAGCAGAGACCTTACAGACAAATTTTGTGCACACATACTTATGTCCTTATTGAAGTATGGTTTGACACAAGAATAATTTAACACAGACACACACATACTGTACATATATACATTTTGTACACATATACATATACACACACATACTGTATACACACACACACATATATATACATAAATATGAACTAGACCGTATATATAGTATATAGTGTGTCCAAATATGATGAGTGTATTAGTGATATTAATACATAATATGTATTAGTATTAACAAGGCATGTACTATAAAAACATTTCCAAGGTTCAAATCCAAAGCAATTCAACAAGCAAAATAAGTAATATGCCTTATGCAAACAGAAGTTATTTGCTTTACAGACTACATACACAGAAGACGTTCCTTTTAACTAGTCAGGTTCATATAGGAGGCATGTGTTTGTTCAGGCATTAACACAGACTCTTAAAGGGTAGTTTTTTATGCTGAAGGTCAAAATGAAATTTCTCAGGCTTAAGGAAAGCCAGAAGACACACAACTCAAGAGATTGGCTCTTTGAACTCTCAAAAGTAAATAAAAGAACAAAGGAAGCATTTCCTCAACGTTGCCTTTCCATGTTGCTGCTTTTAAGAAAAATACAATCCATTGCTCTCAATAAAGCCACCCTCATTCCTTCAACAGCCCCACACAAAGCGCAAGCTGACAAAACAGCCCCAGAAATAAGAGTTTTTTTTAGCTTGTAATTAACCTGAAACACCTGCCTCCACTACTTAGCTCAACCCACATCATTAAAACATTAGAGAGCTGTACCTCCCAAACATCACCAGAAGAGAGAGACAGAGACTCTATTGAGAATATTAAGGTGGAGAAATAGGCTGAAATATTTTTGAGTGTTACACATGACTAATCTTGTTGATGCAATGCTTGATCTTCACAAAACATGGTACACATGTACAAGACAGTCTGAAAAAATGCCAAATTTGATGAGTTTCTCAAACATATTAAAATTGTCAAATATATAGTTTTAAATATCCCAACATTGTTCATTAAAGTAGATGTTTAGCCTCAGCACAGCAGGAGCAGGTTCAGAAAAGACAGAAATGACTTCTGCAGCAGGGGTATGTAAAATGAAACTCTATTAGAGAACAGAGAAGATACAGCTGAAGTCAAAAGTTTCAGAATCTGCAAAATGTTAAATAGAATTTTTCTACCAAAATAAAAGGGATTTTTTAGTTTTTTTTTAGTTTATTAACAAAATTTTGGGGCACTTGAGATGTTTGGACATGCTCCGATATTTGTGCTTTTATCAACTTCTTATAACATATTATTGACCAAAATGTATTTTTCTTGTAATCAGCACAAATTGTTCTACAACAATACATGACAAAGATTAATGTTCATGTTTGCATTTTTTAGAAAAAAAAATATTATGCGTGGTTAGTACGTTTTGAGAAAATAAAAGTAGCTGAAATAAGGCCATGAAACACATACTTAACAGTCCTGCACAATACTGTGAGTAACCAGTCTATTAGATCTATTGTTAGATTATTTACTTCAGAATAATGTGAAAATCATTCCACTTACTTTTTCAGAAGAAAAAAATAGAGTGTTTTAAAATTTAAAAGACGTTTTAGGCTGAAAACTTGTATGCGAGGGCTTGATAATAGCCATTAATATTCAGTGATTCTCACCTGAAGAGACAAAGACCCCTCCCCTAATGGCCCATTAGTGACTGTGACAAGTAAGTCAGGTAAGAATGAATGTGAGAAGATGTGAGAAAAAACTTTTTTTTTAAAATATTAGTTTTTTTTTATTCAAAGTATATTATATTCACAGTATAATTTAAATATATATAATAAAGGTCAAAGACACAGACTTTGAGTAAATCCTGAAAACAGATTCTGTTTAACAAGTGAAACCTCTACATAATACCTGATATTTAAGAGTATAATGCTTCTTTTCAAGAAAAATAAAAGCTTTTACCATAGAATCTCAGTGTAGTTAAACATCTGATGCTGGTACAGCGCTCCTAGAGGTACTGTAAACAGCTTAAAGAGAGGGAACAGGACTCTGTGGTACAGGTGTCTGATCACTAAAAAAAAAACAACAAAACATCTGTGAGCATGCTAATATCAGTATATGTAGGGTATATATATATATAGCGTGATTTTGTAGTCATAGACCGACGCACGCTTTGTATTATCTTAAAAGAGCATTTTACAGTATATCTGAGATTTTATTATTATTGTTTAGGACATAAAACATCTATAGATATATATTTATAAAATAGATTGGTGAACAGAGTATCAATACATCTGCATCTGCTTTGTTCAGTCAATGGCTAAAAGGAGCTGCGCTTCTAGTTAAAATGTTGCTTATCTGAGGCCCCGTTTACACTTGTGCGTTTTCATTTTAAAAAGCATAACTTTTGCTACAGTTGCGTTGCTTATCGTTCACACTAATCTGCCGTTTTGCACCCTTGAAAACGGACACTTTTTAAACCGCTAATGAACCTTTTTTGGGCCCCGTTTACACAAAGGGAAAACACAGATATTTCCCTATCGTTTGGCCTATCATTTACATGAAAACCATGTTTTTATCACAGAAAACGATTATTTCTAAAAACTCCGGCCAAAGTAGAGGTTTCTGATGATGCCGGTTATGTGTTGCTGTGTCAACTGGGAGAAACAGGGTTTTAGGTTCTCAAACTTCACATTATACGCCAGAAAATGCTTAACATCATGTGAGCGCCCTGTTTACTTAGGTTTGGCATAGTTATTATGGTGCTCAACAACGTATTTATTGATATAAATGACAAGTTTATTTAAAACAATGTTGTTTGTACAATGTTATTATTGAAAACGGAAGGGAGGAAGTATTAGTTAGGATTAGTTAGGATTAGTTTCTCTAAATACCCAGCTATGTGTAAATGTGGCCTTAGTTTGAAAACTCTGTCGTAGGTTTAATGCCAGTGTAAACAAGGATCGTTTTTTCATTTTAAAATGCCGTTTTAAAACACACTGGTGTAAACGGGGCATTTTACATGCAAGCACAGCTATTGTCTTTATTATCTTATCATCTTATGTGTAGTCTGTTTGATTTAATCAGACAACAATTCAATATAGCTATAGCCTATAAATCAGAATTCTTGTGCGGATTAATATCTTGGAAGGTAGAGTTGGTTTTAATAGGCATAAGTCACTAAACAGTTCATCCATCCATCCATCCATCCATCCATCCATCCATCCATCCATCCATCTTCTTCTGCTTATCCGGGACCGGGTCGCGGGGACAGCAGTGTAAGCAGGGACGCCCAGACTTCCCTCTCCCCAGACACTTCCTCCAGCTCTTCCGGGGGGAACACAGAGGCGTTCTCAGGCCAGCCAAGAGACATAGTTCCTCCAGCATGTCCCAGGGAGGTGTACAGGAGGCATCCGGAACCCAAGGATGCCCAAGCAACCTCAGCTGGTCTATCTCGATGTGGAGGAGCAGCAGATCTACTCTGAGCTCCTCCCAAGTGACCAAACTCCTCACCCTATCTCTAAGGCAGCGCCCAGCCACCCCGTGGAGGAAACTCATTTCAGCCGCCTGTATCCAGGATCTCGTTCTTTCAGTCATAACCCAAAGCTCATGACCATAGGTGAGAGTAGAAATGTAGATCGACCAATAAATCAAGAGCTTTGCCATGCAGCTTAGCTCCTTCTTCACCACGACAGACCGGTACATCGGCCGCATTACTGCAGAAGCTGCACCGATCTGTCTGTCGATTTCCCGTTCCATCCTTCCCTCACTCACTCGCGAACAAGACCCTAAGATACTTAAACCCAAGAGGCCAAGAGGACAACATCATCTGCAAAAAGCAGAGATGAGATCGTGTGGGCCCCAAACCGGACCCCCTCCTGCTCCCTCCCTCAGCCTAGAAAGCCAGTTCATAAAAATAATGAACAGGACCATTGACAAACGGCAGCCCTACTGGAGTCCAAAACGCACTGGAAACAAGTCTGACTTACTACCGGCAATGCGAACCAAGCTGGGTCAGGACAGCCCTTAGTAAAGCGCCCCTGACCCCATACTCCCATAGCACCCCCACATAGGACACCGCGAGGAACAAGGTCGAATGCCTTCTCCAAGTCCACAAAACACATGTGGACTGGTTGGGCAGAGAGCTGCATTGTTCCTCCTGGATCCGAGGTTCGACTATCAGACGAATTCTCCTCTCTAGTACCCTGGCGTAGACTTTCCCGCGGACGCTGAGGAGTGTGATTCCCCTATAGTTGGAACACACCCTCCGATCCCCCTTCTTAAAAAGAGGGACCACCACCCCAGTCTGCTGGTCTAAAGGCACTGTCCCCAACCTCCACACGACACCGTAGAGGCGTGTCAGCCAAGACAGCCCCATGGCACGCAGAGACCTTAGGTACTCAGGTTCGATCTCATCCACTCCTGGGGCCTTGCCTCTGAGGAGCTTCTTAACTACCTCAGTGACTTCAGCCCAGGTAATGGTCAAGTCCGCCTCTTGGCCCCCGGCCTCTTCTTTCTCCAGTGAAGACGCCTCAGTGGGATTGAGGAGATACTGAGGCACAGCACAGTTTGCCAGAACTTCTTTGAGGCTGACTGATAGTCCTTCTCCAGGACCTCACCAAACTCCTCCCATACCCAAGTTTTTGACTCTGCAACCACCAGGACTGCAGTCCGCTTGGCCCACTGGTACCTATCAGCTGCCTCAGGAGCCCCACAAGCCAACCAGGCTCGATAGAACTCCTCCTTCAGCTTGACGGCATCCCTTACTTCCGTTGTCCACCACTGGGTTTGGGGGTTGCCGCCACGACAAGCACCAAAGACTTTGCGGCCACAGCTTTAACAGCCGTATCGACAATAGAGGTGGCGAACATAGTCCACTAGGACTCAATGTCTCCAACCTCCCTCGGGTTCTGGCTAAAGCTCTGCCGGAGACGGGAGTTGAAGACCTCCCTTACAGGGGGCTATGCTAAGCGTTTCCAACAGAACCTCACAGTACGTTTGGGCCTGCCGAGTCTGTCCAGTTTCCTCCCCCACTAATTGATCAAACTTGACAGTTAACAGCTCCGCCCCTCTCTTTACCCGAGTGTCCAAGACAAACGGTCAGAGGTCAGATGAAACGACCACAAAGTCGATCATCGACCTCCGCCCTAGGGTGTCCTGGTGCCATGTGTACTGATGCCCTTAACAAACTATGACTAGCACAGAAGTCCAACAAAAGAACACCACTCAGGTTCAGATCAGGGGGGCTGTTTCTCCCAATCACACCCCTCCAGGTATCACTAGCATCGCTGAGTGTTAAAGTCCCCCAGTAGAACAACAGAGTCTCCAGTTGGAATGCTTTCCAGCACCCCAATTTTTGTTGTGCTCCTCTCCATATGGCATTTTTGGACCGCTCTTTGTCTGACCTGTCACCTAGGACCTTTTTGCCTTTGGAGATCCTACCAGTGACATATAGCCCCCGACAACATAGCTTCTAGGATCATTAAACCCCTTCCACCATGGTAAGGTGGCGATCCAAAGGGAACCTTCCACGTATCACTCTTGAAACCCTTCCATAACCCTGTTCCTCTTCCCTGGCCGCGAGGATGAACCACCTCCTTCAATCGCACTCCTGACACAAATCAGAAACATCATCAAGCACCCCATAAAACCACACACCACACTCCAGTCATTATCTGAGCTCACTTACCTGTGCATTGCTTACCGCTAAACTTACCTTGTTATTCTCTCCTTGTGCTTCATAGTCTCTGTGTCTTCTCCAGGATCCTGGTTATTCTCTGAGTCTCTCCTTCATCTCTGGAACAGGAAATATATGTAAGGTTTAAAGGAATTTCCTCCCAGGAAAGCTGGAGGAGGATACCCCGCATGCTTGCAGATGGCACACAATAAAACTAATCTGAGATCTTCAAAGACAACA
>JAUYWG010000032.1:19726012-19745033 GCA_034779775.1 Enteromius afrohamiltoni
TCAATTGTGAATGTTTTGTGTATTGGTAAGCAACTTTTTAATTCTTATTGTTCATTAAAAAATACACAGTTACTCTATTTTACCATTTTAAAAAACGTTAATTGAACAGTTGAACACAACCACAGCAAACAAATCAAATAACCTAAATATTTGATTTATATATGTGCCCTAGTGTGTTTTTCTCTCTCTCTCTTTCTCTCTCTCTCCTATTTACATTATCTTTTACTTAATAAGTGTTATTGGAGAATACTTATTTTGTGGTTGTTGAAATCCATCTGTAATTTGTCTTTTATTGCAATAAAAAAAAAATGGTACGTTTCTAGTGGGTCCTCACATGTGATTAGCCGTATGGTGTTCCCAAATAAAGCCCCGCGCCCTTTTCGACAGAAGAGTCGGTTCTCTCGAGTTGTCCATATCTTTGGCTTATGGGGCTATCGTGAACGACTCAAACCCAAAGACTTCTTCCAGTAAGAAGAGATACTTGGACTTAAAGTGACTTGCTTTACTTGCACTAAAATTATTGAATTTGTTTTCATGTCTTATCCGAGATATTTGAATACTTTAAAAGGTCATTTTGTTGCTCTTGTTGCACTAAATACTGTGATTTATTTTATTCATTTTGAAGATATATGTTGGTGATTTAAATGTGGTTTTTGTACATTTTTAATGTGTTTTTGACCATATGCAGTCTGCATTGTTTGTCATGCTTTGTAAATTAAACTTGGCATAGACTTAAACTCACTACAGGTTTGACTTTCTAATCCAGATATCAGGATCAAGTCAGCCTTCATTTCATTTTTAATAGGACAATGTAAAAATGCTCACCCTAGTGTATACACCGAATAAGAATAGCATTCCTTAAATCTACAAAAACCATGCCAGGATGCTGGCTTCAGTGTTGCCATCCCTCATAATTTTAATGCCACCCCCTTTGCCACTCCATGAATAATTTTCTAGATCTGCCCTTGCTTGTGTATCACCTTGACAACTCATCTGTTCCTTCCCCATTGTAGCTCCATGCTTTCTTGTTTCCATAATGACTGATCAGCTCCACCCCCTTCTTAACTCATTGTCTCCATGTTGAAAGTGATTTTCACAGTGAATAAATTAAACAGAGAGACTTAAACAGAAATATAATGTAATATACTTTTAAACTATACATACTTTTAAAATGAATATAATTTTCTCAGATGGTAGATGTACAAGAAGTAAGGTAGCTAAGGAACCTCATTTTCAAGTATCCTTTCCATTTTGTACCCTTACATGAGCCCTTTGAAAATAAAATATTTGCTTAAGCAATTTACAGCCACTTACAGCCACAAAAAACTACCAAAATGTTGTGGTGTGATAACATTTCTCTGCTGCTGATTTTGTTTCTCTTGGTCAGAAGGATCTGTCCCTGTGTTCTTCTCACTGTTGCTGTTGTTGTGGAGCCACAGTGCAGTATATTGTTCCACCTTCTGGAGGCTTCAAGTGTGAGATAATTTAAAATTAATTGTCAGCAGTCCCATTAACACATCATATAAAATGCCAATGTTTCCGTAAAACTTACTGCTTCACTCCCAGGAACATGTTCAGCAGTACTGTAGGTGGTTATGGCCTTGTTGGCATCCTGTGGAGAAAGAGATTGTAAATACGCATGAATATGTCTGGTATCTCACATCAGTGCATCTCTGGTCTACTTACATTTGGGTTTTCATCATTTATAGTGCTGTATATGACAGGGTCTTCAGGATTAGAGTAGATCTTCATTTCACATACAATACAAAACAGAAAAAAAAAGAAATTACCATATGACCAATTTAATTAACATTTATTTAATGCAGGTTCCATAAATAATATGAGAAGTAAGGAGAAAAAAAATATATTTTGCTCTAATACAGTGGTTCCAAACCACATTCCTGGAGGCCCCCCAATACTGCATTGCTGTGTCCGAAATCGCTTACTTCCCTATGTATGTGAAAAACAGTATGCGAGGTGAGTAGTATGTAATATGTGTATTGTGATTAAATTACAGTTGTTTCACACATTCTAAATAAAAGAATGACTTATGAAAGTTTACATTTTGCCACTGTTGTGATGACGCATGACACGCGACAACATTAAAATGGCAGATTTCGGACACAGCACAAGAGCTGAAATAAGTGTGTAAGACAAAGGAAAGATGTGTAGTGTTGGTGGGCCTCCAGGAATGTGGTTAGGAGCAACTGCAGTAAAATATTTTTTCATTGGTTTTGATGATGACATCTCTCTATGTGGATCTTGGCATTTTCTCACCTCTGTGTTAACCATAGGAGAAAGACAAAAAGGGGTTGTTGTATATTTCTCATTAGTACAGAGCATCCTTGAATGTCTCTACACTACATGTGACTTTTACATTACAGAAATGTGTAAAATTTACACGTAAATGTAAATTTTCTGTTCACATGTAACAGTGATACTTTATCATAAAACTGCACTTTATAGAACTTTATTTTACAGTACTGTTGCTCAAGGACATACAATGTAGTAATTACAATAACTAGATAATAACTAGGTACTAACCCTGTACCTACTACTAAAGATGTTAGAAACTGTTCTGAAAAATTTGCCTAAATAATTGAACATTAATACTGTCATATTGTACATCTTCATAACTAAAAGTCTCATAAATGAAAGGACTTACTGGGTCAGTGGTTCTGCTGCCATTTCTTTTTCTGGTGTGCTCTTCATCTTGCTCTTTATTTAAAAAAAAATTAAAATAATATATGGCATTAACAGAATTTTTAAATGCTGTTGAAACAAGTTACAAAATGGCATGGAATTAATTTAAATATATTTTTAAACAAATAAAAATGAAGGTCAAACTGACTGGGTCTCCATCTCCAGATAAAAACACAGACCAGAATCACTAACAGCAGAAGTGTTGCTGAAACTGGAAGCCACACACTCAGAAGTTCACTATTTCTATTGGAAATAAAGAAACATTTCAAAATCCTTTCATTTAAAGAGGGGCCTATTTCAGAAAGGAGGTTAAGTGAAAACTCGGAGTTTGTTAACCCTGAGATAAGGGAAACTCTGGGTTTTCCATTTCAAAAAGGCAGGTTTGTCAAACCCAAGAAAGCAGGGTAACTCAAGCCTGTTTCTGAAAGAGAGGTAACTATTACCGTGGTAACTTACTCTCTGAACCTAACCTGGTTGGGAGCAGGTTTTATTCTGAGTTTCTGTCGGTCTCCTCCCCTTTTTTAAAGACGAAGCGATATTTCAATGCCCACATTTCGGACACAAACAGAGAAGAAAGTTACAAGAATGGCTTGTCCTTTTTAGGAGGATCCCATAGATGAAGAGGCTGTTTTAATTTGAAGAGAATTACATTTACGTCGGGCAAGGATTGTGAGACCCAGAGTGGATCTTTTTGTCTTTTCCCTTGTAACAGTGGTATTGTGTGTTTGAACTATCCGGGATAATTGTCAAAAATTTGTGACAAGTAGATACTTGTCTAGCGCCCAAACGTTAATAATAATAAAACGTTGTGGGGGTTTTTTTCTTTTTTTGGGCTCAAGTTTCATCTTTAAGTCAAGTAAATTTTGGGCATTGGTTTATACATTATATATATATATTTTTTTTTTTATTTTATTTTTTTTGCTTAAATTACAAGTAAAATAATTATTTTGGGCAACCACAGTTACACCCCATAACGTTACATTTTTGTTTGAGCGTTACAGTTTTTCGTTGCTATAAATTAAGTTACGTATATCCATAATCTAATCTGTTCTTACATCACTAACATTGCCAATCATGGCCATGCTCTTACATTTCTTTGCTAATGGAAGCATTCTGTATCAGGGATGCAGAGTAAGTAAGCCCACTGTATGCACTGTTTGCATAAAAAAAAAAAAAAAAACCTTGACATGCTCAAACCTTACCTGATTGAATTATATTTTTACGTTTCATTTTCAGCTGCTGCCATGCTCTTTTAATACCTGCAGAATTGCACCTTCTTGACAATTACAATTAGATTCAGTAACATAGTTTTAAGTTTTACCTTTGATATTACTGCAAAAAATAATATTAGCTTAAATAATATTAATATTTGCTTCAAATAATTAACTCACTGACCTTCAACAGGGACATGTACTGTAACTAGATTGTAAAAAAAGTCAATAAACGTCACACATTACATTACTTATTTTTTATTATACTTAAATATGTGCTCATATATGCTGTAACTTTGCTTGAGCACATCAAGTTCAGATGGAGAAAAAAATGCCAACTTCTTTTTTTCAGATGTTGCCATTGTGACTCGTAATATCTGCACTCCATTAATAATGGCTTTGGAGACACGCTTAGTTAGTCTACTCAGAGTTGATTGATCTTACTCAGATCAGCTGTTCTGAAACCGTAAACTCTGAGTTTTTAATCTCTGGATTGATCAACTCAGAGTTCAAGTTTAAACTCCAAGTTGTTTGAACCTCCTTTCTGAAATAGGCCCGAGCTCCAAAAATTATATGAAACTAATTCAGCTGCAAAAGGCACAAGAAAAGGAGCCATAAACATTTACCAAAACTTAATTTAACTCTGTAGATGCATTATTTAATTGTATTATTAGCCTAATAATCACAGAATTTGTTTATTTTATTTTATTATTTTACTTTATTTAATTTTAAACAATACAGATGTAGTACTTTTGTGGTTTGTCAGTGACTTCAGGTGAATTATTATTCTTATAATACAAGACAACAAAGACAAGAAACACAAAGAAGAAAAGGTAGTGAGTAAATAACTGTTAGAGTAAAAGGCAAAGTAAATTGATGAAATTCAATTCAGAGAAGAGAGATGGCAATGATAAATATATGAATACTGACCTGTCTCTCTCTTTGTCTGATTGTACCTCAGTTACAGTGAGATAAACAGGATTCAATCTGTTTCCTACAGAGCAGAAGTACCAGCCAGAATCGGTCAGTCTAAGTCCAGTCATCAGGACAGTAAAGGATCTTCTCCCATCATCACTGATCTGGACTGATGGATTCTGGGATGTGTTAGTCTTCCCCACCGTGTTACAGCTCTGATCTTTATATCTGCACCACTGTTTGACTTCATTCTGATATCCAGAACTGTAGAGACACTGAACACTGATATCACCACCTTCATGTCCAGATACACTGCTGCTCTCCACAGACACATCAGGAACTGAACACAGACACACAAAATAATTTACAGTACTTGTAATTATAAAATACGTATGTGTATGGTCAATTTGACATTAGAATTTGATTAACCGTCTGATTTTGGAGCACTTGAGATGTTTGGACATGCTCTGATATTTGTGCTTTTATCAGCTTCTTACATATTATTGACTAACCTGTATTTTTCTTGTAATCAGCACAAATTGTTCTACAACAATTAAAAAATATTATGCGTGGTTAGTACGTTTTGTGAAAAAAGTAGCTGAAATAAGGCCATGAAACACACACTTAATAGTATTGCACAGTACCAGTCTTGAGTTACCAGTCTACCAGTTTTGAGTAACCAGTCTATTACGTTAGAATATTTACTTCAGAATGATGTGAAAATCATTCCACTTACTTTTTCAGAGAAAACAATATAGTGTTTTAAATTTTAAAAGACATGTTTTGAGGCTGAAAGCCAGTATGTGAGGGGGTGTGAATGGTCATTAATATTCAGAGATTCTCACCTGAAGAGACAAAGACCCCTCCCCTAATAGCCCATTAGTGACAGTGACTGAAGCAGGTAAGAAATAATGTGAGGAGATGTGAGAAAAAAATGTTTTTTTTTGTTTTTTTTTTAATGATACATGTTGCGCGCATCGCACATGGATGATTGTAATAGACCTTTTTTTCAGAAACCGGAAATACGCAATCGCAGGGTTGGAGAGATGGAAAATGGAGAGATTCTAAAAACTTCCCTAGTGGGTTTACCGAAGTTCACCTTTCAGGAAACTCAGTAACAAAGTGGAACAAACTGGATAAAGGACATAAATGTTTCCACAAAGAGTTTATCCATAACTTTCAAGGTACGCAACGTCTCGGTTACGTATTGTAACCCTCGTTCCCTGGGGGAACGAAGACGTCACGTCGGTGACCGACAAATAGGAATCTCGCTTAGAGATGCCAAAACAACTCTGCGTGTATGCAAACACGCCAATGATTTTCATTGGCATACGCTGATTAGGATCAGCTGAACCCAATTGCCTTGCGAGTATAGGTAGGTCAGCCGATCTAGCGTTCATTAGGTCTTGGCTGAGGAGCCGAGCCGGTGTTACGGCCCCTAGCGACGGTACAGCCCCTATAGCGACGGGACATGACGTCTCCGTTCCCTTAGCGGAGGGTGACAGCAGGGGCCGCCCTCGGCGACGAGCAGGCTGAGGCTGTGCCAGCAGGGCCCGGGTGCAGCTGGCTGCCTGCGGCGGATGTGACGGAAGTCTCAGTCTGCTTCTTTGGCGGTGGGGACAGCTGGGCAACCACTGGTCTCCACCGCGTCACCGAAGAGGCCGGTCTGTGACACGGGAGCATTCAAGAACCTAATCTTCTGCATCACTCATGTCCACAAACACAGCCAGGATGGCGCTGCTGGACCACCATCATGGACATCGCACAACCCAGGGCACGCGCCGTAACCTTCGTTGCACTAAGCGCGAGGTCTGTCGTGGCACAAGCTCGAAAGAACCTCTGGATCGTGGCCACCCTTGTGCAGAGCTCAGTGCCTTGGCCTGATGCACCTGCAACAACGCCACATCATGTACGGAAGACTCAGCCTCTCCTCAGGTTTTATAGGCATCATCATAGGTCATCATCGACGAATGCCTACAGGCCCGGGAGGGGAGCAACGGGTTACCCTGCCAGAAGGTAGAGACACAGTTGCATCGCAACAGAGCTCTCTATCTGGGGGACCCCCGTGTAGCCTCTCGCTATGCCACCATCAAGGATGAACCACTTGATCGCTTCCTGGCAGTAAAAAATGCCTTCCACAACCAAGTAGGGTTATCATGCACCTCCGGGAAGAAAGGCACCGAAGTGGGCCTTCGTACCTCAATACAGGGCACAACTCAGTACCAATCACCCTGCCTCGGAGGCTCAGGACGCTGTGGAGGGTTCCATCCCGATCTCCTTGGCGGCCCAGGAAAGCATAGCAATCAGTTCTGAATCAGTATCCGGTATGGTTGAGTGTCCAATCGGACACCGCTCCAAAACCGAATGCCTCATTTCCAGAACTGTACTCTCCTTCCGATGCAGTAACCGACATCTAATCATCAGGGGGAGCTTCAAAAGTGACATCTGACACCATTTTAGGTTAATCAGGCTGCCCAAATGGAGACTCCAACAGTGTCGGAGTGCGGGCGACAGGAGGCGCTCTCCAAGGCCTCTCTCCCCCGGAACCGGAAGCTCCGCAAACGCTGCCAGCGCGAACTCCAGAACACGAAAGAGGAATAGGGACTCCCTTCTACGGTCAAGTAAGCCTTATACACAACTCAGAGATAGTCACCTTCCTGCATTAGTAACATGAACTATCCACGAACGCGGCTTAGCATGCTCAACGCCCAGGCATGTAAACAGCATTCGTGACTGTCCGCAGACGCCAGGAAATGGCCACATCCAACAACACACTGATGGTATGCTATTCCTCTTTAAAGGAAGCGTCTTTAAAAGACGTACCACCCATAAGTACACTTTTAGCTTTGCTCTTTTGTGAAAGGCTGAAGCAAACAGGGAACTACAAATGTTACCGCCACTCGACTGGAACCACCGTCGCTGCAACGCCGTAACACCAGCCTTTCTCCATCGCTCGCAGAGTAGAAATGGCTTCTGGAATGTTCGCATGAACTGCTCGGCTAGATCCGCTGACCTACTTATACTCGCAAGGCGATTGGGTTCAGCTGATCCTAATCAGCGTATGCCAATGAAAATCATTGGCGTGTTTGCATACACGCAGACTTGTTTTGGCAACAAGATTCCGATTCGTCCGTCACCGACGTGACGTCAGAGTGACCGACTGAAAGGGAGCGGGACATTCTAAAAGGCTTTACTTGGCTTACAGGCACCTAAAACCTGATGAGGGAAGCCCAAATTGCTGTCAAACACTCTTATACTCTTATCACTCTGTAATAATATCTAACTACTGTCAAAAGAACGAGCCCATATTCAACAGTTACGCAAACAGTTAAGTTTCACGTTAAGCGTTTTCTTCCCCATAAAAGTCCATTATAAGAACAGCTAACGTTAAACGTAATATTATGTTTTTGACAGTGGCATGTCTTTATTATAAATAAAATTTGACAGAGTTCCCCTGGTCCTTATTAAGGTAACGTAGCGTCCGTTAAGCCATGTTAAGCTGTTTTCTTTATTCTTGGACTTCTATGGGGAGAAAACACTTAACATGATATTATTAATATAAACAATAATATTAATAAATATTAGCAAATTGTGTGTCCACTTAGACATAGGGCTAGGGTTATGTATGGATTGTATAGAGGACATGTACTTTTATAAAGCAATAAAACAGTCGTGGTCGTGATGTTACAAGCAATATAACATTCACTGTCTGCCTTTGGTCCAAGTGAACGTCTTGTGTGTAGCAGCTAGCGATGATAGCCTAATGTTAACGTTAGTCGAATGCTGCCATCACCAGTTAAAATATATATTTTTTCTTTCTCTGGCAATGTCTGTGTTTATGTTTGTGTGTTTACTTGTCATAGTATCAAATGTAGTAGACAGGCAGGTTTTTGTGAGGGCTAGATGCTACCCGTCTCAGAGGAAAAACAAGGAGCCTCATAAACTAGAGTTTTTCACCTTTCATCTTTAGAGTTTTTCAAGGAGTGAAAAGATAAATAAGGCTGCTTTTGGGCATTGCAAGAACAGCCTGGTACGCACAGAAATTGCGTATTTCCAGTGCAAAATGTGGAAGTTGTGAGAAAGGTCTATAACAATAGCGTGTGAAGCTCGGGGTGTGGTTGAATTACCTATAATGAGCTCAAATAAAGAAAACAAAGATGGTGTTGTTTTCATACTGATAACTCTATCACAGAATATTTTTGTTTTTGACATGACTAACTTCATTTTAGTGTAGACATTTACAGCTTTCTGTGTCTTTCTCATGTCTGTGAGTCATGTTTTCGCTGAGTTTCAGCTCATTTTATTGACGTGTTTTAATCTGAACATCACAGAGACAGCAGAGAACGCACCCTGTTCATTTTCTTTATTTACCTTTAGACCCTTTATAGATTTAAATGCTGTATTACTGTTATATGTGCGATCATATATGACAGCAGTTTCAGTTCTTTTCTCTGACATCTGGAAAAAAGCCACACGCTCCCGTCAGCGGGAGAGCTGACCTCAGTCCATTAAAACAGTTACAAAATGTCTTACCAGACTGAATCTTGAGATGAAGCTCATATGTTGTATTTGTCTCCACACAACAATAATATTTTCCATTGTGTTTGTTCTGCAAGTTCCTCAAAGTCACAGTAAAGAGACTCTGATCAGGATGATCAATGACTGTCAGATTATTCTCTGTTGTATTGGTGTATGTTCTATAATCATCAATCTCTGAGAACCAGTATTTCTTCTGCTGGGTGTATTTCTCATCATAATGACAGGGGATGGTGACAGATCCTCCAGTCTGAACAGTTAATATATGGTTTGACCCCCCATCGTAGCTTTCAACACCTAAAAAACAAAATGCAAATCATTACTATGTCCAGAATTACAATGATCCACTTCTTAAATTGTTTAGTTTTTTCATAGAACACAATAAAAGCAACACAAATAGTTAAGCACAAAATGTGGCGTTATAAACATGATCCAATAAAAACACGCAGCACAACATGAAATACTCCCCTAAAATAAACCAAAACATGATTAAAACGTAGAATATGTTTGTCTTTGCGTATGCGGCCATTGTGTAAGTTTCTCTTCCTGTATCTTGAGTTGTTTGAAGCAACTGCTGCACTTCCCTTTTTCATCTGCTTATACGGCAACACTTAAACATCTTAAAAACAGCCTAAAAATAGGGAAAAAATGGTATCACTTTCTATGAAGCCTGTATTTATAATACATTTTAAGGATATTCTTAAGGCATTACAATGAATGAGTAATGCATTACAAATAACTTTATAATATGTTGTATCATATTATGAATATTCATAATAACTTTTTTAAATGTCTTATAATATTCACTTATTTGTGTTTATAGCTTTTAAGAGTATGATCATTTATAACACCCAAGGAACATGATTCATCCACTTTAGTTACAATGAATTATATTGCTCATAGTTATAATGTATTATTAGTCTCATATCTTGCCATTTTACTCATGTTTCTCAATAGACATACTGAGTATAGGATTGTAGTGAGATTAGTTGGAGAACAAGGACGTGGAAGGTGGAAGGATGTGGGTAATGAGAAATCAGATCATACACAGCAAAGTTTTGGAGTTCAAAAATTAGGAGTTAGGCAAAAAGTGTGAAAAAGTTAGATATTTTTAGTTTATTTTTAAACTCTAAATAGACGTGTTACTGTAACGATAAGGTGAGAGGAGTCGTTCGGATTCAAATGCAACTGTTTAATGAAACAGACGGGGTCAATCATCAGCAGACAGGTATAGCATAGGCAAAGACAGTAGAATGGTTATAAGGGAAGCGTAGGTCAGTTCAATGATAAATCCAGAATCCGAGGGGCGAGACAAAAGCGTAAATCCAGGGAGAGCAGAGGTCGGCAACAATTAATCCAGAATAAAAAACGACTGAGAACACGAAGGAATACACAGGGTTTTGACGGCAATACACATTAACAATGATCCGTTCCAACACAAAGACATCTGGGGACTTAATACACGTAGAACTGGGCAGAGACAACAATAAAACACCAAACACCAATACAACAAAAGAGCAGGGCGAGGGCATGAGTTTGTGTAAATAAGTCCATGAATGAAAACAAACATAAAACACAGAGCGTTAGCTGGGCGCTGGAGTGCCATCACTTGAGCTGGGCTGACACATCCAGCTGACTGTGACAGTTACGGGATACTCCCTCGCTATTTAGTTAATATAGAGTGAGTAACAGTAATTTTGTTATATCTTTAATAAATAACATGCTGATATTTATATGTTGATTGTAGTCCAGCAAAAGTTTCTGATACCATAGAATATAACATTGAAAGTCACCGATGACCAGGGCGTAGAGGTGGATGAGGATGTCTTTTCAGAACCTGCAACAACCAAGTTGCAAGCTTCCTGCCGCCCAGAAGCAGACTGAGGTGATCCATCACATCTTGTCACAGCTTCCAGCTGCTGCCTCCACCCAGACACCGCCTCAGCATGCCTGTCGCCAAGGCATATATATATATATATACTTATTTACTTTAATTTTTTTGCATTGGTCTCAATAGATTCTGATGGCAATATCTGCCTTTTGGAGCCTCCTGTCTTATCAGAACCCCAGGCAGTTGTTAGTGTCCCAATTTCTGGTGTATTGAGCAGAAGAAGAGGCCTATAGAGGTAATGTCATGTCTGTAGACATCAAACAATCTTTACAATCAGATCTTCACATTTTTGTGTCCAGTAACCTATAGAATTCTTGTCTTCCCCCATCACCACCCTCCAGAGTGTGGAAGAACAGGAAGAGGAGGAGGGTCTTTTTAACGTCTTCTGCACAGATGAAACAACCTGATCTCACTTCAGGAAATCCCACTTGACGCCTTACAAAAGGCAGGAAGCATGATCCATCCTGAGGATGGATAGTTTTATTGTATGACCATTTGGTTCACACCTTTACAGACAAAATGTTGAATACTGGGGTGCAGTTGCATGTAACACATCAGATGTTGAATCCGTCTAGGGAATACACAAAATCTTTCAATGCCTTCTTTGATCATCTTTGATCACACACAAAATAAAAATAATAAAAAGAATTAAAAGTAAAACGTATCGTTCCAAAGAAAAGATTTTAAACAAATCATGCCTAGCTGCCAATATAACTGTCCCTATTTAATGTCGGCAGGACACTACAGTGTTTATCGTGGTAGAATGTTCATGTCTTCTTTCTGTGTATGCTTTTCCCTTCTTGTTCCCATACACACAGAGTCCATAAGCTTTTAGATGAGATGTTGCTAGCTGGTGCTGCAGAGAGAGGTTCTTCAGTTTCCCTGTGGCTCCACAGTGTGACATCTGAGACAGAGACTCATCAGACGGCAGATTCATGTGCTTGCTGTTTAATGAGCAGATCAGGTAGACAAACAATACAATGTCTGACAATTACAAAAGACTGAGTAAGCAGTACCGTAAACAGGCAGTGGGTCGTGGTATCAGGCTAGAATCAGAGTTGATAGTCCAGGCAAAGGTTGAGGCAACAGGCAAGAATCACAATAACAAAGTCCAGACAGAGTTCGGGGCAACAGGCGAGAATCAGCGTCAGTATAAACAATCCAGGTAGGTATCAGGTCCGTCAGAAATAATCACAGAGATAAACGCTCAGAATTATCACAAGGAGCAGAACTTAGTGTTGTTCCTAGTTCCTAGTTCTGAATTCAGCGTGGGCTTCCGTGTTCGTGAATAAAGGGTCCGGGTAGGAAACTAAAACTCAGGCAAAGGTTCTCACTGATGGCAGTCGGACAGAGCCACAGAGGACCGCCTTGTAACGAGCGGTTCCTGAAGCGAGAGGTACGACGTCGGGGTCTTCCTCATGGTCTAGGTGCTGGTTTGTTGGGATGTTCTGCATTGTCCTGTTGTTAAACAACATAGACCGGTATAGACTGGTAAAAAACTGTGTTATACAAGGTTTTGGATTGCAAAGCTCTAAGTTTGACATCCTGTGTTCTTTCAATCTTTGCTGACCATTCAACAATCTGGATGAATGTTGTTGCAATGCTAACCCAGTCATCATGCCTCATTTTAAGAGCTTCAGAAATCTCAGGTTTCAGTCCATTCACAAATGCAGTTTTTAAAGTCATACCAGTGTCCTTGTCAAGATCTTCACTGTTATTTAAACCTGCATGTTCCAACCAAGTTTGTCTGAAACGTTCCACATATTCTGCAACACTTTCTCCTGTCGTTTGCATGCAAGAGGTTATTTTACTCCAGTTAATCTCTGCAGGTTTCAGTTCAAACAAGAAAGTTTGCACCACTTCCCATCCATACTCAATGTTTTCTTGAGAATCACCAATCTTTCTTTCAGCACTTTCTGTGGTGCCTCTTTTGGTCATTGTCTCTCAAGTTTACATTACCAATCATCACACCGTCTAGTGGATGTAAATTGTAGATTTTCTGCAAGCGTTGAAGAAATTGCCAAACTCTTTGTGGTTGCTTGTACACGTCTGGCAATTCTTTTGACCATTTGTCAACTTGTTCTGGAGTAGCTGGTTCTTTACCAACTTTTTTACAATGCGAGTTTGTTGTTCATCGTTTTCCTCATACTCCTCCTCATTGTCGATTTCAACTTCAGTCCGTCTGTTTTTGACAATTACAGGAGCAAGTCTAACCTTTGTCTTAGTCTTTGTCCTCTTTTACAATCTGCAGTTGTTCAGCCAGTGCTCAAACCTTTGCTTTCTATGCTTTGGTCTCATGTTGTAGTTTGTCAGTCTCACACTTCTGCAGATGTTGTAGAATTTGTTTGACCAAAACCACAGACAGTCCATCTTTCTTGGTGTTTGTCCATTACCGCTGTGTCTTTCTATAAGCCCTTTCAAGGCCCACTGTCCACTCTCTGAGTGCTTAATGCTGTACCTGTCATCATGGCACTTCCTCAGTCCCAGCCTTTTGTCCAAATATACATTAAGATTGTCCAACATCTGATCAATGGTGACATTTGGAGGTTCTGTTCCATGCCTTTCTGTTGTTGGTCTCAGTGCAGAGCCATAAGAAGCCATAAGGTGTGAAAACAGAACAAAAAGCTGTTAGAGCTGTTAAAATCTGCTTATTCAGATTTAAATTCACAGCAATCTCTTAGACTGACCATTTCAGTTACACATTAGTTTGCTAATTTAGTTTTCAATACGTCATCACATTGACAATTTTGCCTTCTTTAATTTCTGAAAAAAAGTGATATGATTAGTTAAATTCTTTCTGAGTCCTAGCTCAGAAGGCTTAATTACTTTGTTTCCAATTTGTCCCTTAGACAATTTACTTCAGATCTTTCTATATCTTTCAACAGAAGGTAGATAAACTTGTTTCATGGCTTTATACCATCTTCTTTTAACCCAATTACTTTTCTAATAAAAATGGCTACTGAATTAGCACCCAGTCAAGAATTCACAATTCTTGCAGCAACATCAGTACCAATGCTTTCTACGAATGGACCAAACTGTTGTTTTTTAAAACAATTCCTACAGACAAAGGACCAAGCCTTTGCTTCTACAGTCTCTTTATGAACGGATCAAATTGTTTCTTTAAACATTTCCCACAAACTCCAGAGAACAGGACTAAGCCTAGAATTACTTACTTATATGAGGGTTCTTGGAAGTGTTCTTTTAGAGAGCTTATACATTTTATTCACCAAATTAGAATCTTTGAGACAGGATCCAGTTGATTCAAATAACGTGTCCACAGAATACACATAATCTTTCAAGTCAGATATGGAGCTCGAGATCCTGTGTGCCACATTGAATCAGTGCTGTGGGCCTTGTTCAGGTTCTGGGTAAGGGGTTAGCAGTGTAGGCTGGCATGGGTAACCCCTATCCCCCAGCAGAAAGCCATCAATATCTCCTGTAAAAAAAAGTTCACATTGATTTAGTGCTGCATTGAAGTGGCCAAGTGTGTCGTGAATACATTTACTTACCACTTTGCAGTATGTTGCTTAGGGTAGACTCACGATATATTCGTGAGTCATGAACAGAGCCGGGCCACTTGGCCTTAACATTGGTGATAATATGTGCAGCATCACATATGATCTTCACAGTGGGAAGAAAAAGATATTTGATATATAGTATTGTTATGTGGTGTTTCACCATTGTAAACTGCATGAAACTCAGTGTACTCAGTGCATTAGGGGCCCCGTTGGGATGCCAACTTCTATTCAAGACATTTTTAGATTTAGAGCTAAAGCATGGGTTGGGGGGGGCGGAGACATGAAAAAGAATTTTACATGGAAATTTATAAGGAATGCACTATATCGATAAGATATAGATATAAGTGGATGGAAACACAGCCTTTGAGCTGACTGTGGAACCAACATGTTAAGGCCACAACCTACTGGTGAAGGGGCCCAGTAGGAGGGCCCACAGGAGCAGATGGATGGCGAGTTACGACATGTGGCGGGAGTGTAGACCACCCTGATTGTTGATGTACGCTACGGCTGCAGTGTTGTCCGTCCAGACGAGCATGTGCATGTGGAGCAACATCGGTTGGAAGCGACGAAGGGCCAGAAGCACGGCTAGCAACTCGAGGCAGTTGATGTGCCAAAGCAGGCGAACACCTGTCCAGGTGTCCAAGACTGCTTGTCCATTGCACACAGCACCCCAACCTGTGGAGGAGGCATCCATGTGTACCACAACGTGCCTGAACACTTGTCCCATGGGTACTCCAGCCCGCAGGAAGGCAAGGTCTGTCCACGGGCTGAATAGGCGGCGACACTCCGGGAAAACGCCAATCCGGAGAGTAACACGGTGTCATGCCCATCTCGGGACTCGGTCGTGTAACCAATGCAGAAGTGGTCTCATATGGGGGAGCCCCAGCGGCGTAACAGCAGCTGCGGCTGCCATATGCCCCAGGAGCCTCTGAAATGTTTTGAGAGGAACCTCTGTTTTGTGCCTGAATGACCTCAGACATGTCAGCATGGCCTGCGTGCGCTCCCCCCAGTTATTTTCGAGTCCAGCTCCATACCGATATAAGAGATCCTCTGCACTGGACAGAGTTTGCTCTTCTCCCGGTTGACCTGAAGGCCCAAATGGCTGAGGTTCCCTAGCACTATGTCCCTGTGCTGACATAGCAACTCTCGCGAGTGGGCTACTATCAGCCAGTCGTCAAGGTAGATGAGGATGCGGATGCCCATCTGCCATAAGGCAGACAGAGACCCCTCCACGAGTTTGGTGAAAACTCAGGGAGACAGGGACAGGCCAAATGGGAGAACCTTGTACTGACATGCTCGACCCTCGAACGCAAACCGCAGAAGGGGCCTATGGCAAGGTAAGATCGAGACATGAAAGTACGTGTCCTTCAGTTCGATGGCTGCGAACCAATCCTGGTGCCGGATGCATGTTAGTATGCGCTTCAGCGTGAGCACCTAAGAAGGGACCGATTCAGGGCTCTGAGATCCAGGATTTAAAAAGGATACCGAACTCGCGAGCCCCACTGTCAATGGCCCAGTAGATGTTGCAGCAGACGAGAGAGCTTGAACTCGGTGAAGGAACTGCTTTGATGTCCGTCGATCCGACAATCCTTTTTTCTTCTTCCAGCAGACTCTCAGCATAAACTGCCTGGCGAGTACTCCAAAAGCGAAAAGCTGCATGTGCAATCCAGCCGTGCCCTCCTATACTCATGCTGTGATAAGGTGCACCTGGCTGTGATTATTGCACGCCAATATTCATTGGCCTTTTTCCAAAGGCTCAAAGGCGATTGGTCTCTCATGCGAGATCCCAAATGTAACGTCGAAGTGAACTCGACTGAAGGGGCACAATGTAATTTTACAGTCAAATTTACAAATGCTTTCACACTGTATGTCAGAACAGATAACATCATGTTCTAAACATAACTTCTATAGACTTAAGTCAAAGTGAACAGCTGTTCATATGTATTTATTATTATTTTATTCCATTTCCAATGAGAAACAGATTATTATAGTTATGCAAATATATAAATCACAGCTGATTCCCATCTACCCACATAGCAAATGTTTCTGGCCCTGCTCTGGCCCACACAATAACTTTACCCTCGACCCAAGCACCGCAAAGAATGATGGCACTGAACTGGCCCATAACTGAATTAAAGACAAGGGCCACACATGGGCCATAACTGGCCCAAATATCAGTCGATCACCCTTAACTGAACCTGAACTGGCCCATAACTGGATAAAAGACAAGGGATTGAAGAGATCAGAATTGAGAGATGAAAGTATGTGTCTTTCGGTTCGATGGCTGCAAACCAATCCTGGCTCCGAATGCATGTTAGTATGCACTTCGAAGTGAGCATTTTGAACGGCATCTTGACAAGAGACCAATTCAAAGCTCTGAGATCCAGGATCGGTCTCAACCCACCACTCTTTTTGGGTACAATGAAGTAAGGGCTGTAAAACCCCAACCTCATCTCGGCTGGAGAGACAAGCTCGATTGCCTCCTTCTTCAGTAGGACAGAGGAATCTATGTCCCCCAAAGAGCAGTCCTCATCACCTCTGGCTGCCCGTGCCAGGAACGCTTCCTGCCCCTCCAGGTGTAAAAGGCCAGTCCCTGAGCAGCAGGCGGAAAGCGTGTTGTTTTGCGTGTTGTTTTGGTGGCCGGCACCTGCGTCAGGCTAAGTCATTGAACTCTCTTCTTGCATGCATGGCGATGGCAGCCTGCACGGCTCAAGAGTGGCGAGGGGTGAAGAGCCTGGGTGCAGGCGTGACGAGTAAGGCACCAGCCTGCAGGATGCGCTGACAGCCGCCCAGATAAAACGCTGTCAGACAGCAGAGAGCAGGAAAGCAGAAACTCTTGAAATCAGGAGTCTTCCTCGATCGTTCTCTAAAACTCGTAGAGGGGGTCTCCTGTAGCAGCTCAGAACGGCTTCGGCTCTGAAGCAAAAATCTGCATGTGCATTCCATTCGTGCCCTCTTATACTCATGCAGTGATGAGGTGCACCTGAGCGCAATCAAATGCACGCCAATATTTATTGTTTTTTTGTTTAAAGCTCAAAGGCAATCGATCTCTCTGGCGAGTTCCTATATGTAACGTCGAAGTGATTCGACTGAAAGGTTAACTAAATAGTACTAAACCAAACTAATATTTAAACAATAAAATGAAGTTTTAAGATTCACAGATTCACAGCATATAAATTAATGTTTTTGCCTTTTTACATCCCCTGGTTGTCTTGGCGTCACACTATTTTTTTTTAGAAAAGTATTTGAATATGATTTATGTTTACACCTACAGTACATGTCTGTCTCAGAACCTGATGGTTCTGTTGCTGTTGTGAATTGCCTAAAGAGAGATAAAGAATGGTTTTAATAAACTTTTATAGGCATTAAGTGTCACCTTGCTGACACTGGTTTGTGATCTTACCTCTTTTGGGTTAAGTGACTGTGAGTTGAACAGGAACCTGCAGATCTCATACAGAGCAGCAGTACCAGCCAAAATCATTCAGTCTCAGTCCAGTCATTAGTACAGTAAAGGATGTTTTCCCATCATAACTGATCTGGACTGATGAATTCTGAGATGTGTCAGTCCTCCTCACTGTGTAACAGCTCTGATCATTATATCTGCACCATTGTTTGACTTTATTTTTATATCCAGAACTGTAGAGACACTTAACACTGATATCACCACCTTCATGTCAAGATACACTGCTTCTCGCCACATGCACATCAGGAGCTGAACACAGACAAAATGTTGATGAGATTTTTCTAATAAAACAAGTGCATTAGTATGCCAAATAGTTTGCCGTACATAATATGCAGTTTTCGCATACATATAATACATATCTACCCCACAACCCTAATCCTACCCATCGTGTAGCATATACACGCCAAAGTCCATTTTTCTGTATCAGTACCACAACTTTTAATTTTTATTTGGCGTACTATTATACTCACTTTCATGACATCAGGGACCCTTCATTTGAAGCCAGTACAAATTCTAAACAATTATGAAACAGCAATATGACTATTCCTTTACAAAAATTAATCATGGTTTTAATACAAAATAAATAAATAAATAAAATAAAAAACAACATACTTATAATTAAACTAAACAAGGTTTTGTTACACTAACCAATTTAAAGTATTTGTAATTTGGTTACAAATAGTACAAATGGTTACGTCCCACACAGAGTCTAGGGGATGAAGAAACGTAGCATTATGTGAATGAGCTTTTAAGTCGGGGGTCCTGCCGCCGTACAACAAAGACA
>JAUYWG010000032.1:19763719-19775882 GCA_034779775.1 Enteromius afrohamiltoni
TATAGAAAATTAAGCATTATATATATATATATATATATATATATATATATATATATATATATATACATATATAATAAATGATAGAAAATTATATATAATTGCTCTACTTCACTTAAAATATGCATACTAATATTTATTTATATATTTCATAAACATATAGGAATTAGATCAAAAATCGTAATATTCTTTAAAAAATATTCTTTTTGATGTTTTTGTTTTTATAACATAGCCATAGCATAAAAAACATTATCAGTAATATACACATTTATATTAGTGCATCTCTAAAAGCATGTTTCTTGTCACAGACCGCTCCTCTGTGGCCCTCTCCGGCCATCGGCAGCGGGAACCTTCACCCGAGTATTAACGTTCCCACCCGGACTTTAGAATCACGTACCTCGCCGGCTTTCACACCGTTTCCTCCCGTCTGTGGACTATTTAAGCTCGGACTTTTGCACTAGGAAGTCGCGAAATCTCGATTTGCCCTGGTTATCGTTTACGAGCGTTCTTCTGTTTACTATTGTTTGTCTACCCGTGTTTGATTTACTGCCTGTGTTTGATTTCCGCCATTTTGCCGCCTGCCCTGATATTTTGCCTGTCTTTGACTCTGAGTTTTGCCTGCCCTCCTATTGCCCTGTCTCACTGTGTTTTCGACCCTCGCCTGTCTGACTACTCTTATTAAATTGTTGCTTATGGATCCACACGACTCCCGCGAATCCTTACAGAAGACTTCGCTGAAAGAGGATCCAGCCACAATGCGGCAAGTCAGGTGAGCCGTCAAGCCACGGAACTGCTCTCCCATCGTCAACAGTTAGAGAAGCTCACCTCACTAACAGCGGAACTGGTTAGCTCCATCCAGGCCCTCACCGCTGCGACCACGGTGCAGAGTAGGCCCGTCGATCCGCCTGCCGCCGCTCCTCCCCCGGCCACAGTCAGCCACGCCAGTCCGGCGCGCCTCGCGCTCCCGGAGAAGTATAACGGAGCTCCGGGAAAATGTAAGGTATATTTAACTCCAATGCGACATCTACATGAAGTCACAGGCTGTATACTTCGCTGATGATGATGCTAAAATCTCTCTGATGTGTTCGCTGGTGTCTGGAAAAGCCTTGGACTGGGTAACGGCCCTGTGGGAGGGCGCATGGCCTTCCCATCCTACCAGAGCTTTCTTCGGCAATTCCGCAAGGTCTTCGACCACATCGCTGACAGAAAGGACGCCAAGGACGAGTTGCTCGGACTCAAGCAAGGCACTCAGTCAGCGGCGGACTTCACAATGACTTTTCGAACCCTCGTGGCTCAGACTGGATGGGACAGCAACCTGCTTTTGTCCCTCTATCGCCGAGGCCTACGGGAGGACCTCCAGGCCGAGTTAGCTTGTAGAGGGGAGGATCTCAACCTTATACAGTACATGGACTTGGCCATAAAGACGGACCAGCTGATGCGCTCCAGAAGGAACCGACGCCTTCCATCTACACTCATCACAGCCACCACTTCTCCCTCGGTTGAACCTATGCAGATCGGGGTTACACGCCTCTCACTGGAGGAACGAGAGCGTAGAATGGAGCAGGGGCTTTGCCTATACTGCGGGAAACCAGGCCACCTCCGCGCATCCTGTCCAGTGAGGCCGACCAGACCCAAGACCTACCGGGTCAGTGAGCTATGAAGTTGGATGTAGAACTGTATGTGCTGGGACGTCACCTTGTGACCAGGGCTTTCCTTGATTCGGGGGCTGCAGGGAACTTCATTGATCATCAATTTGCTTCTGACAACAATCTCCCTCTGCTTTCATGTACCCCCAATGTAGCCGTGGCAGCCCTCGACGGCCAACCCCTCGGAACTGGCAAAATAACCACCCAGACGGCACCCATCACCCTGTGCACCAGTCCTCTTAACTCAGACCCCGACGCACTGCCTACAGAGTACCGGGACCTCCGAGTGGCCTTCAACAAGAAAAGGCAACCCAGCTACCTCCGCACCACCCCACGGACTGTGCTATAGATCTCCTCCCAGGCACCGTGATCCCCCGGGCGCGGATCTTTTCCCTGTCACAACCAGAGATGGAATGTATGAATCAGTACATAAAGGAGGGCCTGGCCAAGGGCTTCATTATGCCCTCCACCTCTCCCGCATCCGCGGGGTTCTTTTTTGTCAAGAAGAAAGATGGTGGACTAAGACCCTGTATCGACTACCGAGCACTCAACAATATCACCGTCAAGTACTTATACCCCTTGCCGCTGGTGCCCTCTGCCTTAGAACAACTACACTCGGCCCACCTCTTCACCAAGCTGGACCTCCACAGCGCCTACAACCTCATGCACATTCGTGAGGGGGATGAGTGGAAGGCGGCCTTCTCTAGGACTACCGTGCACTACAAGTATCTCGTCATGCCCTTTGTACTGTCCAATAGCCCCTCCATCTTCCAGGCCCTGGTCAACGAGATTTTCAGAGATATGCTTCACCGCTTCGTGATTGTCTACATAGATGATATTCTGATTTACTCTGAGAACTTGACGGACCACATCGGCCACGTCAGGGCAGTACTTCAATGCCTAGTGGAGAACCACCTCTATGCTAAGCTAAGCAAGTGTGAATTCCACCAGACCAGGGTCTCATTCCTCGGCTACATCATCAGCCCGGACGGAGTCGCCATGGATGAGACCAAGGTTGCTGCGGTTGTCAATTGGCCCAGGCCCCAAACCCTCAAAGAGCTGCAGCGGTTTCTGGGGTTTGCCAATTTCTACCGTCGGGTCATCCGCAACTTTAGCCTAATGGCAGCACCACTGACAGCCTTGACCAAGACAACCACTCGACGACTACCTTGGAGTCCCGAGTGTGAAGCCACCTTTGAAGGACTCAAGCTCAAGTTTACCTCGGCCCCGATCCTCCGTCATCCTGACCCAGGCCGGCAATTCGTAGTTGAAGTTGACGCCTCCAACACCGGGGTAGGGGCTGTGCTCTCCCAGCGCCAGGGCACCCCCAAGAAACTATACCCTTGCGCTTACTACTAACGAAAGCTCACGCCGGCGGGAAAGGAACTACGACATCGGGGACCGGGAGCTCCTCGCCATGAAGGCCGCCTTGGAGGAGTGGCGGCACTGGCTGGAGGGGGCTACTGAACCCTTCTTAGTTCTTACGGACCACCGAAATTTGGAATACCTTCGCTCAGCAAAGAGACTAAATGCCAGGCAAGCTCGCTGGTCCCTGTTTCAATTTAAGAATCACCTACCGGCCAGGATCGAAGAACAGCAAGGCCAACGCCCTGTCCCTCCTCCATGACCAGTCACTCCAGCTACCCGAACCCGAGAACATCCGGCCATAGTCCTAGCTCCCGTCCAATGGGACATTATGGAGGAGATCCGGGAGGCCCAGGCCCACGACGCCATTCCTCCTGAATGCCCTCCAGATCGCACCTACGTGCCCACGGCCCTCCGGGACCGCCGGGAACTTTCATCTCCTGCTGCGCCACCTGCCAGATGACCAAGGCCTCTCACCAACGACCCGCAGATCTGCTCCAGCCTCTACCCATCCCTCAGAGCCTCTGGTCCCACATCGCCGTCAACTTTGTCACTGACCTGCCTTCCTCCCTCCGAGCAGCACACTACCATCCTAACAGTGATCAATCACTTCTCTAAGGCCTGCCGTCTCATTTCCCTGCCCAAACTGCCAACCGCCTGGGAGACCGCTCAGGTCATTTTGGAGCATGTCTTCCGCTATTATGGTCTCCCCAAAGACATCGTCTCAGACCGTGGACCCCAGTTCACCTCCAGCTTATGGCAGGCCTTCTGTACACAACTTCTGTACACAACTCTTCTGTACCTTCTCTGGGCGGAATATGCCCAGAACTCACTCCGTAAACAAGCTACCGGCATGACACCCTTCCAGTGTGTCCTGGGGTTCCAGCCTCCTCTCTTCCCATGGTTCGGTGAACCCACGGACTTGCCCTCTGTGGACCATTGGCTCAGGCGGAGTGAGCAGACCTGGGAGACGGCACACGTCCAACTCCAACAGGCCATTCGGAGGGTTGCTGCTCAAGCTGATCGCCACCGAAGTCCGCATCCCGCCTATGAGCCCGGTCAGTGGGTCTGGCTCTCCTTAAGGGACCTCCGCCTCCGTCTTCCCTGCCGCAAGCTCTGTCCGAGGTACATTGGTCCATTTAAGATTATTAAACAGATCTCTCCAGTTTCATATCGTTTAGAATTACCTTTGAGTTACCGTATCTCACCCACCTTTCATTCCTCTTTGTTGAAGCCTGCTGCTGTCCCGGACGGGGAGGGGGACCAGGACGAGGAGGCGGTACCAGAGGCTCCTCCCCTGCTCCAAGACAACGAAGGAGTATATCAGGTCCACGAGATCCTGAACTCAAGACGTCGGGGACGAAACCTCCAGTATCTCATTGACTGGGAGGGCTTCGGCCCAGAGGAAAGATCATGGGTCAACGCCCAAGATATCCTGGACCCATCACTCACCAAGCGCTTTCACCAGGATCACCCTGAGAAGCCGGCCCCCAGACCCTGTGGGAGGCCCCAACGTCGAACTCTTTCTCGCTTCAGGAGCCGCTCGCAGGGGGGGCTCTGTCACAGACCGCTCCTCTGTGGCCCTCTTCGGCCATCGGCAGCGGGAACCTTTGCCCGAGTATTAACCTTCCCACCCGGACTATTTAGAACCACGTACCTCGGTGGCTTTCGCGCTGTTTCCTCCCGTCTGTGGACTATTTAAGCTTGGACTTTTGCACTAGGAAGTCGCGAAGTCTCGATTTGCCCCGGCTAACGTTTCAGAGCATTCTTCTGTTTACTATTGTTTGTCTACCCGTGTTTGATTTACTGCCTGTGTTTGATTTCCACCATTTTGCCGCCTGCCCTGATCTTTTGCCTGTCTTTGACTCTGAGTTTTGAATGTCCTCCTATTGCCCTGTCTCACTGTGTTTTTGACCCTCGCCTGTCTGACTACTCTTATTAAATTGTTGCTTATGGATCCACACGACTCCCGTGAATCCTTACATTTCTATTACTATTTCCTTTGGCAATTAACAATTTATTTTTGTAATGATTCAAGTTCAATTAGTGTGTAGATTTATGTATTTTCTGGTTCATGTCTAATAGGCTAAAGTTTTATAGTTCTTTCCCCTTTACCTTGTATAACGCTGATATGAAGCGAGGCAGTGCTGTCAGACTCCCACATTCCCCCGAGCTCCACCCCGCACCAGTACCAGCCCGAGTCCTCCTCTGTCAGGTCGCTCATGCTGACGGTGAACACATGCTGGGTGGGGTCGTCCGCGATCGTCACCTTTCCCTTCCCATTAGGGGCTGAATCCGGGTCATCGGTGCGCGCGAGGCTCGTGCAGAACTCCCTCATCCGGCCCTGACACCAGTACTTCACGTGACTGATGTACTGCGGGCTATAGTGACATGGAATAGTGACGGACCCTCCCTCCAGCACAGACACATCTCCTACAGTGCTCACTTTGCAGACACAACCTGAAAGATAATCATTAAATATATACTGAAGTGTTGAGTAACAATACTGTAGTTAGCATTTGAAGTGGATCATAACCCCTCATCAGAGTTCTCCAAAAACAAAAACAATACCCTTTTCTTGTCTTATGACAACTTTGATGAACTTTTATGATCCACTTCAAATGTTGACTACTGTAATATTATAGTGGAGATTTTATATCCTTCCAACAGAAACAGAATTAAGAAATCTTCCTGCAAATTAAATAGTATGAATGATTGTAAAATAACTAAATAAATTTAGCAAACATTCTTGTATATTCAAATATTTTTTACTGTCCAAACATCACTTGAGCATAACAAAATGGCGGCTAAACAGACGGCTCGGGTGACCATGTCTTCCGGATCCACTGGCCCACAGGCTCCACATGATTCATGATGTATAGAGCACAACACAAAGGAAAAAATGAACAGCCATCAAAAACAACCCATAATGGGGTTCGTAACACTAACTAGAATGAACACAAGTGCATAATGCTTGAGTAAGGATGGTCCGGGAGAGCCTTCGACCCTAATCAAACACACATGACCAAGCTAATCAAGTTCAGTTGTCTTGCATTGTACTCATTAACTGAGTGAACATTTGTATTTTAAGCATTGCACTTATTTATTTTTTTAAACATACAGTTGAAGAATAAAATTTTATTTTTGAATTGTTTTTAATGTAAATGAGAGTTAATAGTTATTTTATAATAAATTAGGGATGGCTCTCTTTACCTGAAAATACGTTTTTCTGGAAGTCATGATCACAAAATCTTGCAAATAACAAATTTTATGTATGTAATGCACTGTAATCAGTTCTGCAGCATTCAAAGTATACTGATACTTCAGTTATAACTGTTTAGAAAAAAATCAAAATGTCTCTACAAGGAGCAACAGACTTATTTATTTGTTTGTGTTTTGGCGGTAGATGATTACACACTGCCTGAAAAAAAAACATTAGTTGATTATAACATTAACCATAATGATAGAATGCTTCTGGTTTCATTTACACTCATAATAGCAATAAATAAATAAATACAAGTTAAATAGTCAGAACACCTTTGTCACAATTCAATTCAAGTAGAAATTGTCTAAGCTAAAATACATAGACTTGTTTTTTTATTGAATTATTGAAAATGAAACAATCTGTGTTTGTGCATGAAATGGCCGTCTGTGTTACTGTGGCCAACAGGCCTGCTTTTCACTGCCAACTAATGAAATCCAAAACATCCATCAGTTGTTGTTCGTCGGTCTCCAACAAACAAGCAGAAGCAGAAAAAGGTAACTATATTCTATTGAGTCTTTTGAAAATGAAACACTTATAAACCTCATGTATTTGAAAGCAACCAAGTTAATAGAAGGCTCTCTGACGTACATTTAGGAATTTGGGTCAGTGTTTTTCTTCATATGAAAACTCATCTAGCGGCAGCTAGAGACACTTCCATTCTTGGTTTTATAACCACTAACAGTTCAATAAATTGTGTTAAAACTAATACATTGTTAGTTTTAGCTGCAGAATTACTTTAAAAAGTACCATAAACACAGCGTGAATTAATGCCTTTAAATAACTTTTAGTCAAAAATTTTTTTGCAAAATGATGAGCTCACCAGGCAGAAAAATTATAAGTAGCAGCAGAGGAGTCATCGCTGAGGTTGAACGCGACGAACCATTAGAGTCCCTCTGTCTTTAAGACAGCTGTTGTGAGAAGGAATATTTCTGTGTCACTCTCACTTCCTCCTACTCTAAACTATGTCCAGATGTGGGAGCTTGATTTAACTGTATGTGCTCCACACTGCAAATGTGTTCAGTTCAATATTAAAATATAGAGACTGCAGCATGACTGTGGCTTCTGATTTAAAATAAAATGAAATCATGTTACATTTTTTAATCTTATATTTATTGCAAATTATATTTTGAAAATTATATAAATATATAATATATAAACACAAAGATTTTCCTTAACATGTAACAAATCTAGCTAATCACAACAAAAACAGGACAAAGTAATTGTTTTTAAAGGCATTTAATTTGTTTCAACAACTTTCAGAGTTTTACAAAAGTAGAAAAATTAAGGAATAAGACAAGAACTCATCATAAATGATAATTCTGTCAAAACAAATATTAACATTGAGAGCTCTGCAGACAGTTGTGTGTGTTTGTAGTTGTTCTATACTTGAGCTGAAGCATTTGGTCTTCATATCTGTGAAAAACAAACAAGATTCATTAGAGCTGGCTGCAAAATACCAGAATAGTTCATCTTGAGAAAACGAGTTATAGAAAGTAATATATAAATAAATATATTGGGTGTCTTCTTTCTTCCTAATGCTCCAGTAATTCATCCCATCATGGTTGTTGATGGAAAAAAACAATCATTCTGCAAAGAATTTTGTATAGTGCGTCACTGAGAATTTATTGATGGCCATAAGTGATGCAATGAAACAAAATTATTTACCATTTACTAAATAATTAATTGTAAAATTAATCAAAACGAAGAAGAAGAAAACAAAATATATGTCTTTTGCAACTTATCCCTTATCGAAGAAAAAGCTATATATCAACTTTAGAAATGTAAAAGATTATGACATCTGCCATTAGATACGCCATTTCTAGCATTGTCCCAAGAAGAAGAAAAAAAAAAAAAAGCTTCTTCCAGTGATTATCCAAACAGAAAAAAACTAATCAAAGATGCTGATCATTAAAAAATGCTAAATATTTGCTATATATTGAATCACTCAAATAAGCATGTCTTTTGCAGAAATTACAAAATTTGATGGTGATGATGATTTTACATACGCTTAATTTATGACAACTGAAAGTTATATCTTAAATAAACATAACCAAAAAACATAGAATAAGCAATGAATATTCATTTCAGGCAAATGACGACACAAAAAAGAATGCATGCACTGTTCCATCAGTCCTCTCTTCTACTTCAGCCAAACAAGAGTTTAGTCTCAAGAGAAATTTGTTTATACTGAGCAAGCGGTTTATAGTGTATTTTCACAATATCCAAGCATGATGTGTACATGCTATTTTTGGTCTTCTCTTTTTTGTTGTCTGAACTATGTGACAAACATTAGACACATGATAGTGATGCTGAGACATTCATCAGGTGTTACTAGGACACACACCTGCAGTAAGATGCAGAGCCGATGCTCTCATTCAGCCGACAAAATTGACGACCACTAGATGCAGAACAGTGTGAGCAAAGAGGAAATCAGCGAACGCTCTCTCAGGAGACACGGTCAGGAAATCCCGTTTATTCTGAGGGTTGATCTGGATGCGAAGACAGACTGAAGAAAGAAGAACAAAGACACAAATGATCAACATACACGTTCATTTAAAGATACATGAACATTAGGTAGGTTAGGTAAGTTAAAGTGGCTGAAAAATATAGAGAATAATAGATGCTATCTTTCTGATAACCAGATACACAGACATATGCAGTTTTAAAAAAGTTTGTCTGCTTATAAGTCTTATTAATTAATTATAATTTTAAATCAAAATATGCATTTGTAAGTTACAAATAAAAAATATATATTTTTTATATATTATATTTACATAAGTTACAAGTTAATATTTATAATAGAATGAAAGTATATATATATATATTAAATGTTATACATTATGTTTAACAAAACCTTAAAGGTACCGTTAAAAAAAAACAACTACAAAAAAAGCCCAATACCATTATTATTTGCCTTTTAACTATCTAAAAGCCCTCCCTCAAATTATTAAGGTAGTTTGGGAATATACATTTCACGAGTGTATTAATATTACGAATATTACCTAAAAAAAAATTTTAAAAAAATGTTGTCTCTTGTCATATATGACTAAATAAGTGTTAATACCAGCCAGTATGAAGGATCCCACACACGAAATGAACCCAGATAAGAAGCTGTTGAAGGGAAACGTTCCCACCAGCAGACAGTACAGGAACTGGAACACTCCGGTCAGCAAAATATACAGTAGATACGCGTCGATCATCTTCAGTTTAGTCGGTGTGCTGCTCCTGTACTCCTCCACAAAGCGCGATATAACCGAAAACACCGAATTAGACATGATTTCTGCAGGAATTGAGCACAGAAACCCTGGAAATCAAGCAGCAAGGAAATGAATGACGTGTAAGAGAGAGACAGATGTGCGTCCTCTAAACGTTCCCCGCTGAAACGGCAGGTGAATTTTAGTTCCGGTACTTGTGAAGACTAAAACGCCGACAAATTGGAGTTTGTTGGATCCGTGTGTTACCCCTGTCAGATGTTGGTTGGATTTGTTGTCATTTAAATTACAACATCCACGGCTTCACCAACATCCTCTTTTGTTTAATTCACCGTCCTTTCATGTTAATAATGACACACAACTACATTAATAAGAGTAAAATTTGTATTGTGAATATAGGAACATCCATTTGGATTGTGAATATAGGATCAGTGTCTGTTGGTGCGGTGTGAACATGAGTCTTATTCTTCATAAGATTCTAAATGTAACAGCCAAATTGAGCCAACTAGTCTGTTTGAGTCTGTGCGGTCTGGCTTTAAAAGTGTTCATGTTCAATACAAAGAAATTAAACTACACTAATTCTAACCTACGTAACTTTACAAATTTACTCTGATCAACAGGAGACAACGGTGAAACAAAAGAAGTTACTGTTTGTAATTCTAAAATGTATATTGTATTTAGGTATTTTTAAACAACTTAATTACACAAAAGAAAATCAGAGCGAAGATTCCATCTGTATTACCTTATCACGATTTTAAACGTCAACATTCCATTATAAATATGTTCACAAATGAAGATAAAACTTGCTTTATGACATTTCACCCATTTTTTTCTGTGGCGCGGCTCCTTTAAATGCGCCGACGTCAGCGTTATAAAACACAAACATAGGCCTTAAAGTCTGTGTTTGTTTGACAGATCCGGAAGCGAATACAACAATCTGAAGTGCATGCCAGACTTTTCTTGTGGATTTTTTCTGTGTTATGTTTCATACTAATGTCTCCAGCAAACGCCGCGATGCAAGACGAGACTGACACAGAGTGAGTACCGTATTTAAAATACAATCATAATACAATCTTGAAATGCGAGTCGCTCATGTAACATGAAGTTTCTTGTTATTATGAAGCACACTGCATTTTAAACACGTCACTATTACGTGCACTGAGTGATTGAAATAAAGTAATAGATTAATACTTGGTCTGTCATGATTTGTTTAGGATGATTTCATAACGTTATGCAATGTCATGCTGAGCTGTTACATCAAAAATAGTTATAGCTAGGTTTTTTTTTACAACCTTTCTTATTTCTTATTGGAGTGTTAATTTTTATATTTAAGATTAAAATGTTGATCTAAATACCAATGGGAAGTTCTATTCATATGATGTACAATTCAGTTCATAAAATATAATGTTAAAATAATAATTATTATTACTCATATATTTAAGACTAAAACGTACATTTAAATGTTAAATAATGTTTCCAAAAATATGGTGTACAGTTGCTACCATAAATAAAAACGTATTTTACAATAAAGTGATTCTCCATGACTTTGCATTTGCTGTGTTGCTATGGCTTATTATTAATTTTTAAATCTAAAACAAAAATGTACAGTGCTGAAGTCAACTTTGATTCACATACAGTATGAGACAGACCATAAATACGTAACTAAATACGTTTTCTTTTTTGTGATTGCATATGAATCATGCCCTCAAAGCAATATTAATACTGGTTTTATTGCCAGCAGGTGACAGGCTTGTTCTGTGTATAAAGGCAGGTGACGTAACGCTGTACTGTATGTACATAGACTGATGACATGTCATGGACAGTCTCATAGTCCTTCCTTCTGCTCTCATCCATTCACTGACTTTATATTTTTCTCAATCTTCAGACAGACCTCTGGGAACTGGTCTTGGTGGCCCTCTTGGAGACCAACATCCATGTCATTGTTGAAAAGTGCCGAAGCTAAAATTCTTGCCTGTGAGACCCTTACTGTGTCTCCTTTTAATATTTAGAAATTTTGCATTCTAATATTATATTCTGTAAATAATATGATTATGCATTACAATATAATATCCTATTCTATTATTTGGTAACTCTTAATTTTAAGGTGTCCTTGTTATATATTACACGTTATAATAACAATAAATGATGCATAATTATAATTACACTGTTACGAGGACACCTTAAAACAAAGTGTAGCCTAACTGTATTTTATTCATAATATGTATTAAAATTATATTTTAAAAGTAGTGCTGTCAAATGATTAATTGTGAATAATAACATCCAAAATTAAAGTGTTTTTTGTTTTAATTCAGTGTGTGTTTTTTTTTTTTTTTACGTAATGTGTTTGTACTGTGTATATTTATTATGAGTATATAAAGACACACTCATATATTATATATATATTTTTTAAATATTTACATGTAGATATTTATGTAATTTATATTATAGTATATTTTAGATGTGATTACTTGTGATTAATCGTTTGACAGCACTAATTTAATGTGTGTGTGTGTGTATACAGGGTGGGCCATTTATATGGATACACCTTAATGAAATGGGAATGGTTGGTGAAGAATTAACTTCCTGTTTGTGGCACATTAGTATATGTGAGGGGGAACACTTTTCAAGATGGGTGGTGACCATGGTGGCCATTTTATTGTGTATATTTTGGTGTATCC
>JAUYWG010000032.1:19785840-19803120 GCA_034779775.1 Enteromius afrohamiltoni
TAGCCCTTTCCAGCTTTGTGAAGGTCTACAATTTTGTCTCTTGTGTCTTTTGACAGCTCTTTGGTTTTGCCCATGTTTCTACCGAGACTTTGGCTGATTGTGGGGTGCACAGGTGTCTTTATGACCACTAACGACCTCAAACAGGTGCTACTAATTTAGAATTATGAGCAGAGTGTAGCTGGATTATTTAAAAGCAAAATAACAGGTCCTTGAGGGTCAGAAATCTGGCTGATAAGCAAATGATCAAGTACTTATTTGACACAGTAATTCCTGTGTGATTTCTGGATTTTTCTTTTTAGATTCTGTCTCTCACAGTGGAAATGCACCTACGCTGAAAATTGTAGACCCCTCCATGATTTCTAAATAAGAGAACTTGCAAAATCACAGGGTGATCAAAAACTTATTGGCCTCATATACACATATTTAATACATCAACATGAATTTTTTTTCTAAAATATATTCATGCATGTTTTTTTATTTATATATGCATAACAAATATACACAGCACACACATATTTATTATGTCAATTTTTTTTTTATTTCGGATGCGATATTTAATCGCTATTAAGCATTTAAAAAAACCACGCTAAATAAAATCTAAATACAATATTAGATAAAAAACACTTTATCACAATATGCTAATTCTTTGAGAAGGACAATGTCATTAAATTCACAAAGTCACACCTATGTAACTTATATTCAGTTTAACTTACTTTAACTTAAGTAACTTATATTCATAACAGAACAGGAATTATAGTAAATACAATTATAGGGAAAAATAATAATTATAGTGTTATTCATTATTAACAACATTTATTATGAATACCAAGTCTAATTTATATTAATAACAGATTTGAATATCAGTTGCTTTGGAATATAAGTTGCAGTATGTTTCATATTGATTTAAAAAGTGCTTTATATTTCAAAACAACATATAATGGTTAAAAGAAACTGGTGCCCATTTCTAAAGTAACATTTATTGAATGTGCACTTTGATTTGTGTGCAGTAAAATGTTTTAATCTAACATGTATTTTTTTCTAGATAGAAAGGATACAAATGGTTTTTCTATGGCTTATATGACCATAATTTGATGTGTCTGGACTCACCTCAGCGAAAACGAAAGGTGCGTCGAATTTAAGGAAGACCTGTCCAGAGCGAATAGCTGCCAGAGATGCTGGGCCGCAGCGAAACGTCCCGTGACTGGTCTCCTGAGGAGTAGAGTCCACAGCCTGCCAGCCTCCCATACCAGGAGGAAGATCAGGACGGGCCATCCAGCAGTCATTCCACACGTGGAAGTTCCTGAAGGACAACAGAAGAAAACAGAACATTCAAAAAAAAATTATAAAAGAAGGAGTGATGGACTTATTTCATGAAATTATTCCATGAAAAGGCACAAATCCTCACCACACAGAGTCCGAGTTGAGTTCATGGATTGGTTCCATGTTTTCATCAAAATACACATCTGTTGTCAAGGACACATCCGTATCATGGGCAGACTGGAAATTAGTTACGGAGCGGGTAGGAATACCTAGACATCTCAATACTGGGACAGATAGAGAAAGAGAGCACATTTTTGTAGATATTAAATATTAGAATGATTTCTAAAGGATCGTGTGACACTATAGACTGGAGTAATGATGCTAAAAATTAGTTAATCTCTAGTAATGAGAACAAGACTCTAACGCAGAGTGAAATACTATTAATGTCGGTGTGTGGAATGAACAGTATGCAGTATGACGAGAGTATTTTAATCTCTGGTTCCCTGCGGAGCGAGCTGTTGACCGAGGTCAGCTATGAATGTCACAGGACTCTGACCACAGTAAAGATAGTCTGTGACTGGCTTACACTTGTAAACAATAACATATTTTGTTGATTTCTGAATTTCTATGACATCGCATAACCTCAGAGGATTTACTGGTTGCTAATTGGTCTGTTAGTTGTCGGCAAACTATGAAGTTACTAGATGAGACTAGTTGGCCACTGATGTTTCTTTGGAATATAATGAAATGCATGGTTAAATATTCTAATACTTGATTTTTTAATTACTCATAAAATGTCCTCAGATATCCTAGCACATATCACTGAAGCAAGTGTCTCACTTCAGCATTAATACATATCATTTAACTTTTACAGTATTACTTTTCCACATTAGCAATTTTTATTTTAAAGTCATTTTAATGAATAGTCACTGAACTTCTGCTTGATTACAGCAAATCTGTCTCTCTGTCTCTCTGAGCTCTCGTCTCTAGTGATCTCCTTCTCTCTCTCCAACAACACCAGTGTGACAAAATCCGATTAACTGTGACTATATACAGAAAAACAATGATGCACAATTTGAATTTTTGAGATTTTTAAGATTAATACATTTCATTTTGCCTGAACATCATTATTTTTTCCTTCTGAATTTTCACTGAATTTTACTTTTTTTTTACAGTAAGTCTGATTTAATGTGACTTAAGACTATATAAACACTATATTAAAAAAAGAAAAAAGTGAAGGGCAATCCAATCACAATCACTCTTGTGTTTGGAAAAGGAAAGGACATGACATGTGGCCAGGTATGGTTTCCCATACTAGGAATTTGTGCTCTGCATTTAAGCCATCCAAGTGCGCACACACACATCAGTGAGAAGCGAACAACCACGCGCACACACACCCAGAGCAGTGGGCAGCCATTGTGCCGCGCACAAGGAGCAGTTGGGGGAACTCTGCCTTGCTCAAGGGTCTTACCTCAGTCGTGGTATTGAAGGTAGAGAGAGCACTGGTCATTCACTCCCTCCACCTACACTTCATGCCGGACCTGGGACTCGAACCCACAAACTTCTGGTTACAGGCCCAGGTCTCTCTTTTAATGTTAGCAAAAAGGTTCTTAAAAAGCTTGAACAAGAACCATTTTTGGATCCTTAAAGAACCTTTCAGCGCACAATTCTTAAAGAACCATTTGTGGTGGTGTGAAGAATGTTTTAAAACCTCTTTCCACTGAAAGATTTCATGAATGTTAAAGGTTCTTCATCAATGCCAAAAAAGAACCTTTATATTCTAGAGTGTATATGCCTATTGCTGAAATCCTGTATTACTAACCCTAAGCTTTCCTGTCGTAAACAATGGCAAGCGGAGGCTATTATCTGCACACACCCACCTGTGGTTGTGACTCCAGAAAACACCCAGCACTGGCCGTATTTGACAGGCTTTCCTCCTTCTCTGTGGTACTGTTTGAGGATTTCAACACTTCCACTCCAGGCGGTGGGAGACGTCCCACCTACATAATTCCCAGACCAGTTTCCCTCCAGAACACCAAGGTCATCCGGGGAATTGATCTAGAAAGGACAATCATATAAATTCAAGGGATTCTAAGGTTACGGAAGGTAGTGTTTTTAAAGAGTATCAGTATAATCTGACACATATTACTAGATATATTCCTGCAAAAATTCTTGAGAGTGGCAGCACTCACCATGGCAGAAATGACTCGGACCACACTGACAGGATCTCCTCTACCCGAGGGAGAAACCTCACTATTATCCAGCACAAACAGACAGGCATCCAAAATTCCTTCGTCAAACTGAATGAGAGAGAGATAACTAGGTAAAATTTCAAGTCTAAACCTGGCCTGAAATTGGCTTGTTAAACAAACATTAAATTCTCATTGCAAAGTTGGCACATATTTTTGCTATTGTGTAAGTACAGTAATCGTATGTTTTTTTTTCCCCAAGTCAGTTTAAAATTATGGCATAATTGATGTCAGATTTAAACAAATAAACATTAAAAAAACAATTAACTGTTTTTTTTGGTGCTTTATAGACATCACGCTCACAGAACTTTGTAAAACTCCCTCATGAAAAATGAAAGCCGCTGTGTTTATAATTGTGATGAAGCGCACTTATCAGGATCAACTGAACGCTGTTTTTTTAAAAAAGTGAAATAAAAATTCCGTGGCATATTTAAAATACAAGTCTGTTATTGTGCCGAGATTTCCATGCCCGGAAATATGACGCTGAATTAAACAAACTTTGATTGGTTGTTTGACATGGCCTTATGGGCAGGCCTTGGACAATGAAACCTTCCTTGGATTCCAGACCTTCAGCAATCAGACAGAAGGTCTGGCTACACGAGACTAGGTGCTTTATAAGATGCCTTTTCCTGTCTGAGTGGGCAGTTCTTGTGAGAATGGGTTATAATTGTTCATTTATTTGTGTTTTTTTTTTTTATTTATGTGGTGGTTTTAACATCATCAACAACAAAATAAAATCATTGTTTTTAAACTAAAACTATTTTTTTTAAAATGTAACTGAAATGAAGCTGAAATAAAAAAATATTTATTGAAAAACTAAAATCAGTTATCGAAATTTCAGAATTTATGTAAAACTTAAAAAATACAAAAACTACTTAAAGAAAATTTTTAATTATAAAAAAATGAAATCATTTTAAAAATAAGTGTGTCTGTGTATGTTATTTAAGTAATATTTAAGTAATAAATATTGCAGTGTAGATGGTAGTGTAAAAAGTACTAAATAGTTACATTTTCTTTCATTAAAAAACTGATCATTTGTAGTAATGGTAAAACATTAAGTGTGATATCTGTGGGTCAATCAGGGGTTTGCAATTTGCTTTTTTCCTTGTAAAGGCAAGAAGTTCTTTGGATTTGGCAGTAGCAAGTTTTTCCCAGAGAAAGTGCTTTATTCTGCTTTATTCTTAGTGCTTTATTTATCTCCGCACCTGGCCAAAGTTCCATGTACGAGCTCCAATCTGCATCTCAGTGCCATAATAGATTCTTCCAGTGTCATTTAAGACATACTCCTTCAGCTCTTTCTCCCCATCCATGTACACCGTGTCATCTGAAGAGAGAGAGAAAGAGTCATGAGGGACCATGAGCACACAGATCCAGGATTTGATATGGTTGTGGTCTGGATCATTTCAAAAGAAAGCAGTGTTACAGAGAGACGTCATCAATGTGATCCACAGCAGGGCGTCTGGAATGTGCTGTGCTCTATGTTCTGGGCATTAGGGTCTGAACAAGAGGGTGGTGCAATCAAACGGAAAAGGGAAAAAAGGAGGCACTATAAAGTAACGGAAGATACTAGATGACTGAAGAGATTACAAACGGAAATGACTCATGCTAGAGAAAGTGTAATGGAAAGGGGCCAGAAAGTGTAAAGCATTGAGACAGAAAAACAATGCAGGCTCATATATATGATACATACATATTTTTAAAAACATTTATTCATATTAGTTTTCCTTTAAAACAATATCACAAATGAACATAGGGAAAATTAATAAATTGCTATCTAAAATTAATAAAAGATGTTTTATTTGATTGAAATAAAATTCAATATTTCATTAAAAACAAAACACTGAATTGCTAGTACTTATTTATTTATTTTTTTTACAAACAATTAAAAATAAAATGTCAAGTCACACACTGAATGTGTTTGTATTGTGTTTATTGTAAAATAGAAAATTTGTGTTTTTTTTTCTTTTAAAACATGCTCTAATAATCTTTTACATTTTAAACTTTATATATATATATATATATATATTACTATGTACTAAATGATATTAAAATTGTAATATATTTAAATTATATTTAATTTAATTTAAATTGTTGAAATTAAATCACATTCATGCAAAGTTAGAGTTCACAATGTTCTGCAAAAAAGCAATGAGCCAGCAGCTCTTTATAAATTATAGTGTTAGAAAACAAACCAGGCTTAAAGCAAGCAATAAAGAATGCCAGGAAGGGGCCTGGAGTGAAAGAGGGGCCAAGGAGGGAGAGAAAGAAAGCAGGAGAGGTACAGGAAATATTTGACATGTGAATCGCCAGATAAGGTGGAGCTGTACAAGAAACATCAGAAAAAAATACAGAGAAAGAAAAGATTTACAGTGCTCAGAGTGAAAGGTTATTTGGCATTCAGTGAAGGAAAGAGAGCAAAGCCTGAACAACCCAACAACAGCTCAGACTAAAAAGAACTCAATTACTTTGAATCTAAGCAGAGGTTTTAAAGTTGAAAAAAATTTTTTTATATGCATTAAATAAGTTTGCATTTTAATACTATATATATATATATATATATATAGTAGTATCTCCAAGATGCTTCACAAAACCTACCTGGAAAGCTACCTGATAAACTACGGGCAAGTGTACCTCGGAACAGAAGCTGTTTTACCAAAAGCTGTAACCTCAAATATTTATTTGATTTAGTTAATAGAAGTTAATTAATAAATTAAATCTATGTATGGCATTATTTTTGCTGTTTCATTTTACAGCATTTTTACACGAGTGTCTAAAACTTTGAACAGTACTGTAGCTTTCCAGGTAGGTTTTTTTCTTCATCTTGGAGACGTTGTTACAGTTCTTCTGGATTTAGTCTGTCTCAGTTTGTTCTGTTACTTCAGGTCATTCCAGACAGACACTCGGGGATCGGGCCGGACACCGAGCTCTGTCCAACCCTCGCCGCCTAGGGGTTAAAATCCCTATTGGCTCTGAGTCAGCTGAGTTCCCAGCTCTGCTTAAGCCAGAGATGACGTAAAACTAAAATCAAGCTGTATTGTAAGAACATGATTAGTTATGAGTTACAGCCAGCGACTGAAGCAAAGCCAGAGCAGCTGTTAATCAAACCTGTTGGAACACAAATGGATTACAAGATTACATTCACTGCTCCTGAAGACTGACGTAAGTCACTAGGTTGAAAATGGAAACTTGCACCTTCATGTTATATTGCGTTAACAGTTGACTGTGCAATATTTCAGGCTGAATGTTTCCCAGACGTGCTTCAGTGGAGGTGTGAGCTGGCTTTTCGTCAATGAATGAGTTTGGTTTAAAAAAAGGTGAAGGTTTACTATCTACGCAAACTTGATTTCATACATTACTGCATTACGAAATGAGTCATAACATGATTCATTAAAATGCTGCAATCTCTGAGCTGATGAAACAGGAAGCTATAGCAAAAAAGAGCATAAAACTTAGTGTAAAGAGAACATCTGAAATAACCATTTATTAATGGTTAATTTTATTGCACTTTATCTATTTGAATCTGTAAAGGTAATTTTTTAATCATTGGATCCTCTGCAGTAAATGGGTGCCATCAAAATGAGAGTTCAATTAGTCTTACCCTCACACCAGGGATTGAAGAGCAAATAAATGTCTTTATCGTGGTCATGTGTGGTAGTCTGGCTTGTCTTCAGACACTGTGTTGCGATGGTCAGCTTGTACTTCCCGATAACAGCAGTGACGGCTGAGTTGATGGACAGCTTGACCCTGTTAACATTCTGCTCCACAATCTTGGCCTCCCAGCCTTCATCCTGGAGCTCTTCCACCAGCGGTATGATGATATGTGTCCGCTTCGACACCTGCGGGAGCGGCCCTGAATGATGACATGAAGCATATGGTTTAGGGAGAGGCTGAACTGGCCTTCGGAAGAATGTGATGAATTTGGCTTTAGGTTTCAAAACTTCTGATAAATGATTACACAAGGGAGGATTCCAGTCAAATCATTTCCAGTCACAGCTATGCTGAAATCAGGGTTATTATTATCATTCACTACAACTAAAGCCAAAAAGGTACCATTAACTAAAATAATACATTTATATAATATATCAATGTATAAACTTAAATATTAAAAAAAATATATACTGTATGTGTGTATTTATATAAGATTAACCGTGAATAATCATTTGACAGAACTAAATAAAATATTAAAAACTTAAACTGACTTTAGGTCGTCAGGTTGCTTTTTGATGAAACGGTACTTTCATGATACAATAAATTACTGGTTTTTGGACTGAATATTCTTTTTTAAGTCTGACATTTACAGGTATTTTACTTTATTGTCTGTAGAGAAAATCAGATTTGGTACTGCAAAAAAATATACAGTATAAACAGTATAGAATACATGGAAGACACACTGTGTATGTATATACTGTTCACTGTGGTAAGAAGTGTTGTGAATCTAACCACATAGTTTGAACAGTTGTGTTATCTTGTATCAGTGTGAAGTGGTTTGTATTGCTTCAGAGCTGAATTCCTTCTAATCTATCTTCCTTTATTCTCCTATTTGATAATGTTCAGTGCTTTGCTACAATCGGTATTGTTAAAAGTGCCATATGAATAAAAGTGGTTTATTTATTAATTTCTCCCTCAATTCCTCTCTCTGCAGCAGAGGTGAGCTCATTTACTGAGCACATGCATGTCCTTATCACAGGCATTCCCGAGATGTTCCATTATGTTTGCCAGTCTAAAACTACCAATTATTAAAACACTCAACAAAACATAAAGCAAGACTGTATTTTAAGAACAACATATAATAGTTCTGTTTATGAGAATGGGGGACTGGGGCTAGTTGTCACACCTTTTACTCTGGTGAGTATTCCTCATGCTGGGCTTATTTCAGAATGTCAGGTCTTAACTACAAAGTCTATTGAAAAGTTTTACACAGGAAAATATATGGTAGTCTACATTACTGTTTGACACTAAAGTTTGACACTAAAACAAAATTTGCAGTTTATTGACATGTTTTTTAAATGTAACATTCTTTTATTTAATTATTTTATATTCTATTTGTATGCATAAGCATTCCCACACTTTCTGATTCTCTGGCTTTTTTCAGTTTGGAAAGCAGGAATATAATGATTTTTAAAAATATTTATTTGCTATAAACAACTGAAAAAGTCTAGATTGTGTACAGATGAAAACCTGAATATTTCACTTGATTTTTAAAACCAGAATACACTAAAAAATAAGATAAAAGCACATTTTCGTGTAATATGACCATATAGCTCCTGAGGTTCAGTTTCCTGCTCACCTGTCTTCATTTCCAGGTGAAGTTTATCTGTGTTTGGGTTGAAAGGTCGTGAGAAGTTGAGCTCTATTTGGAAAGTCTGTCCTCTGCGGATGATGAGCTGGTCACTGTTGTATTGATCCGTGTGATGCTCCTTCTTGTTCCGATCTGATTTCTGACTGAGCAGATCCACAGAACGCACCACTAGAGTCAACTCTGATAAGAAAAGACAAAGACTGAGTTTGAGTAAGTTTTTGAAAAGAACTCTCTAATACTATGTCAGTGCTCCTCACCATCCAGCTCTGTATCTTCGGTGGGAGTCAGAGGAGTTGTCGGTCTTTCAATCTCTCTGTCCCTTGCAGGTACATCATCTGCTTCTCCGTTTACATCATACGAGCTGTTTTGTCTCCGGAAACAACATGGACAAGCTTTCAGCAACCAGCGGCGACACCCACTCTCTTCTTTCTTTGTTTTGGACTCCTGTATCTCTGGGAGAGCCTGGCCATTGCTGGCAGAAACTCCATGGAAACGGCCGACAGCAGCGTTATCTCGGATTGATAGTCTTTCTCCTGGCATCCTGGAAAACATCATATGAAATAATTAGATGAATAGACTTGGAATCAACACACAGACAATAAATGTTTAGTTGTTAATTATGCTTAATAGCTGAAGCAAAGGCAAAGAGAATTCAAATGAGGTCACCAGTAATACAAGAGTAAAATTAATCTTCTTCACAAGAAATAGCTTGTATTTGTGTAATGCATCTGCAAGATAAACATTCTTAGCTCTAAAATGGAATAAAACAAGTTATATATATATATATATATATATATATATATATATATACAGAGAGAGAGAGAGAGAGAGAGTGGCTTGAGAAAAGTCAAAGTGTGATTTTTTTTGTAAATGCGGTTACAAACCTCGCTTGGTTTATGTTCTCTAGCAATGACGTGCATGTGACTAATTCTTTGAAAAGGCGAAACAGACTGTTTAATTTGCACAAAACAAGAAGCACACATATGCATTCATTCTGAACTACACACTAGATAAGATCATAATGCAATAATCAACCAAACTGGAAAAAAAGCGTATCATTATACTAATTTTATTAAAAGAGGCACAATTTAAATTCAAGCCTAAAATAAAAGAAAACTAGTTTATGTTTATTTAATCAAGACATGATAATTTGCCCAAAATAAGGATCATTTTACAAAACATGTTCAATAAAACACTGATTCTAAATAAAGGTATTTGTGATAGTAACTGGATGCAACTCATGGAATTAAGCAATAATGTAGCATACTCCTTTTGTAGGGTTAATCATTGCACATTTACAGTTTCAGTTGCAGAATATCATTTTTTTACTTATCTGTTTAGTAATAGTTTAAAACTTGATTTTAGCACACACAAAAATGCATTTTATTTATGCATCAGATTAGAAAACATGCTAGATAGTTTAATATAATCCTTATTAAAACAATAAACTTTAAAACTATAATTCATAACAAAGGACAAAAAAAATGAGTATTTGTTATTTTATAATAACATTTAAACTGATGTTTGTTTCATTGGCTAGAACATTTTATAGATAAGATCACTGTAGTAGCAGTATTTAACAATTACAAAAAATACTTATATTTTAACTAGATAAAACATTTGTCAAGATAAACTCTAAGTTGGCTTGAGTAAGCCAGAGCAGAAAGTTAAAAAAAGTTTAAAATAGTTTAAGAAGTTAAAAAAAGTTACAATGCTACATAATTAAAACCTTCAGCTGCATAAACAGGATGGAAACAAAAAGTTCCAATACATATGCGTTCCTCCACAAGGTTGTTAAAGTAATTGCTTATTTGGACATGAGCCGTAAACCTTCAGCGTGCAGGAATTTCCCAGCATTGCTTATGCTGACAGATGTGCCCCAGATTGCCTTTCACATATACATTGGTGATTTTTCACAAATGATCAGAGATCACTAGCATTTTGGTACAGAAAAGATTCAATCAAAAGGAACAAAAACACTGACGTTGCATGTGGATTTGGTCCCGGTCACACTGAATAAACAGTAAAAATGAGAACCATGTGTTTCCTTCCGTCTAATAGCCTCGTGCTTTCCTTCATCTCCTCAACATATTTTCTTCTGTTTTCTCAAGACTTTTCTCACAATCACTAAATTCCATTTGTTATATATTTATCTTAACATAAACAAAATGCGCCTCTAAAGCACCTTCCAAGCTTTCAATCTTCAGAGACTCAAACATATCTCAAACAGTACTCAAACAGACCAAATGATATTATGTTTATTTCATAGTCTAGCTCTCTTACTGTATGCCAACTATTGACTTATTTGTGCCTCTATGTTGACTTCTCCAAATAAATGGATGAAACACATCAGCAAAACATAATTGAGTGCTTGTTTAGGTCTCTTTAAGTATAAAAGGGGGCATGCTTTACTCTAGGCATGCTACTGATCACTGATCATCGTATTTAAATGTGTTGTAAGCAATTCCAGTCATTTTGCTGATTTCAATCAGATTAAGCCCCTCAAAAAGAATGTTTTTTAAGCACATCAGATAACATGTTTGGTTATATTTAGTTAAAAACATACAAAGGTTTCCCAGTCTAACAGTCAAACCCAGACATAAGTCTGCTCATAAGTCTGCAGCTGTACATGTGAATGTGCGCAGCCTAAGAATCTGTGCTATGCAGCTCTGGATGACTGTAGGTCACTGAAGCCTGCAGATTGTATGCCATGAATACTATAGTTACAGGACAGTCCAGAGGACAAACATGAATGCAAATAGCATCCGCTTTGACATGTTTTATTCAATTAGGAAACATGCATTCATGATTGATGTCATGAGAACCTTCTCAAGGCCTGATGACGTTCACACGGGAGCAAACACTCAAAGACTGAGCAATTCAAGCTATTCTCTGTATTTAACCAATGAGCTGCTCAGCTTCCTACAAGACTCATGAGGTCACGACCTCTATGCCCCTGCAGCCACAAACTGAGCTGTCTGAGAGGTTTATATCAGTCTAGGAATGAGTAATCACAAATGATAGCTCTTTAATGCCTCGATTGTTTCTTCTAGACAGACAAAATGAGGACTTTTGCTCATGCTTCAACTTGTATTGTCTAGACTCTCAGAATAGATCTTAATTATAGCACATTAAATCAAAATAAAAGACTGATGGTTAAGGATTTAAAAATTAGAAAATTAAGATAATAAAGAATGAAATAATAACCATAAATAATTGATGCATTACAGTTTTAATTTAAAATTTACGATATTGCTTCAATTTAAAATTTCATTAAATACAACTTTTTTAATTTTACAGTGGTGATTATTCTTTCATTAATAATGTTATTTTTCTAAAATACTACCTTTTTACAGTAGTATTTAACAGTGAAATTATAAAAATAATACAATTTATTTGTACATGTATATTTTATAGTATGTTATTATTTAGTAGTATAATAATAATAATTATGATTTATTTTTCGGTTTTAAATAAAACAAAGATTGCTAGCAGTAATACTATTTCAGTTTCTCCACTTCAAATTTTTAAAGTTCAATATTTCTACACATATTTTTTCAGTGTACAAATGAGCACAGCAAATTTCTCAATTAGTCTATACAATATTCTTGCCTTAAGACATATTGAACAAACAGGCAACATAAGTACTAAATAACTTGTAGTTATGTAGTTTCAGTTTCTCAGTCCTGCAGGCTTACACAGTCATTCAAACGGAAGTACCGAGACACTGGAAGAACATCTTCACATTGTTGCCATTTAACTGAAACACAACTTAAAACTGATTTGAACTGAAAAAGTCATATGAGCTTTTAAAGAGCAACCTTTAAGCAACACATTTTCCACTGGGTGTTGTGTATCATGAGATGCTGCAGGGATTTATGGATGTTTAGAATGAATCCTTCAAGTATACATAGACAACTATGATGAGAATGCTAGAGAGCCTCATGCCTCCAGATACCCAATAATAATCTCACACATCTGCTCACGCTAAATCATGACACACCATGACCTACAACCTTCATACTAATATGAGAAAAATGGCATCTCTTATATATACACTACATTAAAATCATTCTGAAGAAAGAATGTATCTTGGTTTCTGCAAGCAATATAAGTATTTTCAACATTAATTGTATTGACGTCTTGGTAGAGACTTGAAAAAAAAAACATAAAAAGAATAATCCACATTTATAAGTTTGTGATTGTGACATGTCTACTTTTTTAAAAACTGTGTGTGTAAGGTCTAAAGTCTCCAGCAGCTGGTATGAAGCCAAAGATAGAGCAAGCAGCTGGCATATATGTGCACAAGAGAGGGATCTACTCTGAGACCGATTTAGATTTTAAAGAGATAGTTCACTAGGGGAAATAAAGCTAATTCTGTCATTACTTTACTCTTGTGTGCCTAAACTGCTTTTTTTCCCTTTGTAAAGCACAAAAAGGAGATGCTTAACACGCTATGTTTATCTTGTTATTTTTAGTCCAATGTGAATAAAATAGTTGTGTGTAAGGAACACTGAAATCTTGCATACATTGCTTTTTTGGTGATTTTAGGGATGGAATATACAGAAGCAGCTGTATTCTTCATTGTTTTTCTGTTTTGATCTGTTGTTTTGTGTAAAAAGGAAGCATTAACCATTTGTTTTGCAAAAACTGGTTTGAATCAACATAAAGGTGAGAAAATTAGCCTATGTAGAATTTTTTATTTCCCAGTGAACTTTTATATAAAGTGGTGCAGTGTGTGTTCATGTGGGATTGTATATGAAACCAAATTATTTTTATTTCAAAACAAGGTTTAATTTGGTGTGACCATCGCCCACTTGGTTCATATGAAAACATCCCATACGGTTGCATAAAAACCTAGCAACACACGATCAAAATAAAAGCATAATGTCTCACATCTGATGAAGTAATAACAAGACTTATGACATGCATGAGAATAACATGACTGTACATGCAGCTATTGCACAGCAAATAAATATTTTAGATAGGTTAGGTCACCTTTACTGGCTTTAAGACACTAAAGAACCACCTAGTAACGGTTCAAAACAATCAGCATCCAATTGTGGGTGTATGTGTCTAACCAGAGTTCTGCAACGCAATCAAGTTGTTCATTTTTTAACATTTCTCCTTTTGTGTTTCACACAAAAAAAGAAAACCATAAATGTTTGAAATGCCATGAAGTTGAGTAAATGATGGCCAAATTTTTACATTTCTAGAACTATGTCTTTACGAACATGTTTGGCTGATGCTAAATAAAAAAAATCATGTTTACGGTATTCAGAGTCATGAGGAGACGAGCACATGATAATCACACTGACCATTTATGTGGAATATAAAATCTCGTTTGACTCGGCACGGTAGGAAAAATCTGATGAAGCCACCCAATAATAATAATAACTGTGATAACTGATCATTAAGAAATGAAACATGTAAAATAAAAAAATAAAGAAAAATCATCATAATCTGTCTCGGTTTGTGTGGAAATCAGCAGACAATGATGAGATTCTTCTCAGTATTTTCACTATGTGAAGAGAGTTCAGTCAAATCAAGCACCAGCAGTACTGAACACACCACATCTGGAAACCATGCAGTCACTGTGGAGCTTTAAATGTGTTTCTTGACGAAACATAAGAAACCATTCTAATGCAAAAAAAGAGAAAACCTTTTGTTTAAATACTGTACGCAACGTGTATCCTTAAGGCATATTGAAAAAAATATGCCTATATCAGTACAGAATAACTGTGGCTTGTAAATGTGGTTTTAGTTTCTTGGTACTGCAAGTTCACACAATCACCCAAACGGAAGTACAGAGACACTAAAAGTGTCTAGGCTGCTTTATATATAGCAACATGCAGAAACCGTTATAGGCTTTATAACTATGGGCGATAATCTTAGCTTCAGAACATTAAAAGCCTCCCGAGAAAGTCAACGCATTCACGAACACAGTTCCTCAGACGCATTCCATCACAGAATAGCGAGATTTACAGCGAGTGACAGGTGAAAGATTAAAAAGTTTAGACTTACTTTTTAAAGTGGGCTTTTTCACGATATTCCGTTAATGTTCTTCAGATATATTCAAAGCTGCTAAACCCAAAATCCTCGCAGCAAGTCACGCTGACACTGACCAAGTCACGTCTTCACGCCAGCTTTAATAACGAACCCAACCCACGTCTACAGTAACTAGGGAGAGTTTACTCAGTAACTGTAATCTCAGTACTGTATCTACAGTATAAACTAAATCTTATTTGCTTATTAATGTGTTTTGGGGGCAACATGTAGTGAAAAAAAAGTGTAATAACGGAAATAATAATTGACCAAATTTTCCTAATAATATATAATATTTAATAGAATAGCATACCGAGGTTTATTTCCCTATTCATTTGTGATGTCTCCCAAATTGCATAATAAACATGCTTTAACCCTGGTGTCCACATATAAGGTCCTGAAACACTATTTCCTTAGATTGATGACACACAGTTTAAAAAATAGACAGATTAAATAATAAATACAAAAATATTATCATATTTCCATAAGAGTGTGACAATTAATTTTAGATATTTTGAAGACCAAGTAAGGGAGTGATCATGATAAAACATCATTTGGTATCTCTAAAAACTCTGAATATGCTCTTTACAAGACATCCAGACTTTAAACTGTGGCATGTAGAGTCTCAGAGAAATATTATTATTTATTTATATTTTTTTTTTTTGTGCAGGGCTACATGTGGTATTTAATCAATTAGCCTACTTGGCAATTTCTAGCCTTGACATTTCACTACATTTAAATATTTCTTAATATTTATAACATGATAAACTCTCTCTGAATTCATAGAGCAGAAAGGTTTATCACGCTATTACACAATTATTTCCCTTTCCACCCTAAGAGTAGTGTAGAGGAAGTGAAAATGCAATGGTTAAGCTATACAACACCCTTTTTATAAGGATGTAGGTTATGTATTTCATTTTGGTTACCTTCCCTTCACTGAAGTGGTCTAAATGTCACCCAAAAAACTAAATTCTGTTATTAATCACACCAAGGGGTTCTAAACCTTTAAGGCCTTTGTTCAACTTTTGGAACACAACTTACGATATTTCCGATGAAATTTGGGAGCTTTCTGACCCTCAGAAAGCAATGTTTTGTAAATGTTATCAGACCCAAAAAGAGAGAACAGTCAGTGTGACATCAGTGGTTCAAAACAGTTTTACAAAGCTACAATACTTTTTTATGTGCAAACAAAAATAAAAATTTTTATTCAACTATTCTTCTCTTCCACATCACCATCCTCCCATTATCGAGAGTAGTCTACCATGACGCATACATGTGCATTGTATCGATGAGGGGGAGCAATTAATGACAGAAATAATGGAAATTTGCTATATATCAAGCCATGTGTACTGCATTCTGTCAAATTATATTTCGTCAAACATTTACAATCAAAATCAGGGTTTCATACTGTCAGCAGCAGTTTAATGAAGATTATTTTTCAGATATAATACAAATTTAAAGTTACTCCTGTCTTAACTAAAAGTTATAAAGTAATTATATGATCATTTACTCACTGTCATATGCAAATTTTCATTCAGATAGTCTCTTTGTCGTTCATTATATGATTTAATATAAGAAACAACAACACAGTAATGCTATTCCATTTTATTTAGCTGTTTTTTTTTTTTTTTTGTCTGTTATTGTTTTAATGTTTTTGAGGCTGCAATGAATTATTAAATCACTGAGGTGGATTTTTTTCCCCCATGTTTTTTTACCCCCAAAACAAGACGTAAAACATGTGAAACAGATTTTTTTTTTTAATTATTTATTTTGACAGAGATACACAACTTCCACTGTAGTGGACAGCGCGCATGAATGGGTTAAAAATGGAGTTTAGTAATAAATGTTTTTTTTATATATAGAAACCATTGCTTTAACAGGTCAAACATAGAAACATATGGAAAACTGATCATATGGAAAAAATTAAATTTTAAAACAAGCTCAGATTAAAAAAAAAAAAAAAGTAACTATTTTGATCATAATATTGCAATATAGCAAAAGTAAAAGATTAAAATGTTAAGTGTAATGTCTTTATGTTGGTTAAACCCAAACTTACATCATCAGATTTATTCCCAGGAAGACTTTCAGTTCTGGTTTTGTCAAACCAAAATTTATCTTGCCTTTATACAATGCATACACATTTGACTGATAAACACTCATATCAAGGAGACTGTCAGGGAAAAGACTGTGAAATATCTCAATGGGCTCCTCTCCCTGAACATGAACAGTGTTCTGGCCCTGAAATCTAGGTGGCTTTCCCTCATAATCATTATCTTTTATCCTCCAAGTTCTTCTTCTCTGTTTACCCTTTACCTCCCTCAATCTCTTCTCCTGTTTCTCCCACTTCTTTAATATCTTCTTCTACTTCTCCCTTACTCTCTTCTTCTGACTCACTTTCAATCTCAGTGTCCCTGCTCTTTCTGTTTC
>JAUYWG010000032.1:19804639-19830464 GCA_034779775.1 Enteromius afrohamiltoni
ATATATATATATATATATATATATATATAACTTTTTCTGCATTATAACTGCATTATAGTACAGTTAATGTCACAATGCAAAATACTCAATTATTTTGCACCATAAGATGTTTTCAGAATGATTGTTTCATGCCTAGTTTCAGACAAAACAGAGAACAATAGGTGTTCATTTTGTATCTGAAAGTACCTGAAACATATTTTATTGTCCTACAATTCTTATTTAAATTCTAAATTAACCTACTAATAACATTAATGCAGTATAATTTAACAAACAAAAGTTGCCTAATGTGTGTAAACGTACCTTGAGTGTGAAGCAGAGCCGAGCTAAAGTGAGTTCATGCACCCGTGTGTCGGTCTCTTTTATACTGTGGTGCTGTCTGTAAACGTACAGGAATCTTTGTCAGGAAGTTCCATGTTGAATTAATGCCAAAGAAACTAGAACCACAATACAAGGGTTTGTTCACTGTGTGCTCTTGGCTAAAGCTTCAGATGACGCATGCCCTCTTTTTTATTGGTTTACTGTAACAACTTTTTGTTTTGTTCTGTTCTGTGTTTTTTTTAGCAACAAAGATACATTGTTTCCTCTTATCTTGTTTTATGTGCTTGCACAAACCTGACCGGAATAGAAGTTCATTTCATATTACGGATATTCAGTCTTATATAGTCTAAAGCTAATATGCACAAACCGGGGCCTTTGCATTCTTAAAATGTAAATGTAGAGAATATATATATATATATATATATATATATATATGCACATTTTAATGTAATTTAATTGGATATAATGCAACATTTGGCTTGGTCATCAGTTTGGGCTTCTCTGCTCTGAAAAGCATTCAGTCATTATTAAATGTCCGAAACAGATTTTTGAACAGAGAATTGCTCAGAAAAACTGACAAATTGTTTGCCACTCACTATATTATGCAACATAATGACATTGCAACAATAATACAGCATTCCATCCTTAGAAATGTCTGTTTTTTTCATTTAAAGATTCACCTGTTGTACTTTCATCTACTCTTTAAAAATAGTTGTCGTCGGCAGTGCACAGTAATGGTTATATAGCTGTTTGTATAGTGAACAATTGTGGCAGATTTCAGTCGGAGAGCGACACCTGGTGGTCTGGACGGGAATCTGCATTCCTACATTTTTCTACTATTCCTTAAACGTTTGATAAAACACACACATTTATTAAATAAAAAAACACAACAACAAAAAGACAACATAAAATGATTCAAATGAAATGAATTACCACCATCAACCAGTTTGTAAACCATGATATTTATTGCTATTACAAAATCTGTAAATAAGATTGTGATGCCTCTTTAAACATCTGCATTAGCAGTTTTATGTTAAATTTATGTTTTATTAACTTGTTGCTATGCTTTATACAAATCTGTTACAGTATACTGTCTTCGTGCTTGGTTTTAAAACACCCCCAGTTTCACAGACAAGGCTTAACCCTAATACTACACTAAAATGTAAATCTGAGCTGTTTCAACTAAAAGAAGTCTGCACTGACTGATCTTAAAACATGTCAGGGCCTTTGTTTTGTCTTAAGATGCACGCCAGTAATGCCTTTTTCTAAGGCATGTATATAAAAAATAATTAATTCTCCTAATTGAACTATAGCCTAATCCTGACTAAGGCTGAGCCCTGTATGTGAAACCGGGCCATAAGGTCACATTGCACAATGTTACCATGCAAATGTACACTTTGTCACTTTGGTTTTTGGTTGTGTAATAAGGTGGATAAGGCTTACTGGCATTTTAAAGTACACCAAATACACCTTGTATCTAAAATAAATAACTTTTGTGTAGTCTATAAGTTCTTATTCCCGCAAAGTTACATCTGCTGACCTAAAACAGAGCAATACCAAGGCAGCCTTACCAGACAAAAGGTGTTGCAAAGGTCTGTCTGAGAGCACTTGACTTTAAACATGTAAACACACCATCTGCCAACACCAGGGCGAGAAAAAGAGCCTCAAGCAGAACCTTCATCATCCTGTTGAATAAAATAGAAAGATAATCAGTTGACTAATCGGACTAGGGCTTAACAAAATTTGTAAAAATTCAATAATATGTATTATTAATAGCGACAGGTATGAACAATCTTGTTTACCTGTGTACTGACATACAGTGGGTACAGAAAGTATTGAGACCCCCTTACATTTTTAACTCTTTTTTTTAAATTGCAGCCATTAGCTAAAATAATTTAAGTTAATTTTTTCCCTTATTAATGTACACACAGCACCCCATATTGACAGAAAAACACAGAATTGTTGACAATTTTGCAAATTTTATTAAAAAAGAAAAAGTGAAATATCACATGGTCCTAAGTATTCAGACCCTTTGCTCAGTATTTAGTAGAAACACCCTTTGGATCGAATACAGCCTACGAGTCTTTTTGGGAAAGATGCAAGTTTTTCACACAGTTTTTCAAGTTTTCTGTCAGGTTGGATGGTAAATGTTGGTGGACAGCCATTTTAGGTCTCTTCAGAGATGCTCAATTGGGTTTAAGTCGGGGTGGCTGGGCCATTCAAGAACAGACACGGAGTTGTTGTGAAGCCACTCCTTTTGCTGTGTGCTTAGGGTCAATTTCTTGTTGGAATGAAAACCTCCGGCCCAGTCTGAGGTCCTGAGCACTCTGTAGAAGTTTTTAGTCCAGTATATACCTGTACTTGGCCGCATTCATCTTTCTCTTGATTGCTACCAGTCATCCTGTCCCTGCAGCTGACAAACACCCCCACACCATGATGCTGCCACCACCATGCTTTGCTGTTGGGACTGAATTGGACAGGTGATGAGCAGTGCCTGGTTTTCTCCACACATACCACTTAGAATTAAGGCCAAAAAGTTCTATCTTGGTCTCATCAGTCAAGAGAATCTTATTTCTCACCAACTTGGAGTCCTTCAGGTGTTTTTGAGAAAACTGCATGCAGGCTTTCATGTGTCTTGCACATCGGTTGTACACTCGAAATCAGTGAACGAATGTAGAGAATGAAGTCATTCAGCCCTACAAAATGACTGACACCTGATATAGTGCACTATTATAGTGGATAGGGAGTGGTTTCAGACACAGCTTATCTAATGTAGTTCAGGGATGGGATGGGACTAATTTGCATTTAAATACCTTTTAATGTATTTTGTATTTAAATGTGTTTAATCTTAGTATTTTCGTAAACTAAATTGTGTGTTTTTTTTTTTTTTTTTTTTTTTACCAATTAACCTTCTTAATGCTGCATTAACGGTCAGTATTTTGAGTACATCCATTTGAAATACAAAAAAAAAATACTAATATTTTGTAATAGTACATTGTATTTTGCATTTAATCTTGTATTTATCTTGTATAGTTTAAATAATACAAGAAATCAGCAGTCTAATACAGAGGTTGATTGGCAAAAAGTATTTTGTATTTTGAAAATACAAAAATGCAAAGATGAAATGTATTTGACATAAAAATTGGTATTTGGTAAAAAAAATTTCAAATACATGTATTTGTATACATGTATTTGAAATAATGACAATCCCTGATGTACTTCATATAGACATCTTCTTTGCATAAAGACTTTGTATCGCTTCAGAAGACTTGGAATGTGACACAACTTGTTTGTAATGTATTTATACTGCTTGTTCATGATTGGTTTGTGCAATAAATACCTGTAACTGCATTTCCTGTGTGTTCATATTGGTCAGAGGTGGGTAGGTTTGAGGTAGGGGTGGGGTTTGGTAAAAAAATAATAAATAATAAAGTAAAAAATAATTTTATACATTTATATATGCATAGAAACCATCACATTAAGCAAAACAAAGGAAAGCAATAAATGACGACAAAATGTGAGTTGGTGTGAGACTGTGTTGAAGACAGGTTTCAATAGGAAGCCTCAAAATGGCTTTGTACAGCTTAAATAGCTGGACGCAGATGAGAATGGAAGCTAGACCCACAGAAGTTACAAATGTCTGTGCCCATTTTTATGTCAAGAAAAAGGTGGATAGCCACAGAACTTGCTAACTAGCATGTTATTAGAAAAGGTGATTTGCAAAGATTCATTAAACAACCTTATACTCAATTATAGTCAACAAAGACATTTAGGTAGATTCACTTTCCCTGCAAGTAATCCTCTGTGTCTTCAGAGGCTCAGTAAATGACGACTTCTATGTTCATTATTACATCCAACAACAATACACCTCAGTTGCTCAGAAATCATTCTTATGTATCTTAATTTTGAAACACTGATATAAATGCCACAATACACAATATTCCATGGAAATCATGTTGCTTTATTTGCACAATCTGAAATATAAGGTGGATAAGGTTTAGTGGTGTTTTAAAGTATAATAAATATGCTTTCTGTCTCCAGCAAATGAATTTTGTGTAGTCTATAATTCTTACTCCTGTGAAATCAAGTCTGCTGACCTGAAACAGAGCAATAGATGACCTTCCTAGACTTGGTTGTTGCACAGATCCTTCTGACAGCACTTGACTTTAATATTGGGACTAGACTGAAGAATCATGCACTCTGCCATGCTAATGCACCTCCGGGAGTAAGAATCTAGAGGAATGGGAAAGTGAATAAGTCTCATTGTTCATGTGTTTGTGTGAGAGCATGTGTACACACGATGGTTTGACATGATGGAAACTCACAAGGAGAGATAGTGAATCTGGCAGAAACGCAGGTGTCTTTTTTTATAGCCACAGGTCTCCTGAGTGGTCACACAACTTCCTCCAGGGGTGCAGGGGACACAGTTATTACATTTCAGGGCAGATCCTACAACAGTTGTTAGGTTTATTAGACAACATCTGATTATGAACTATTGATTTTATGACACTCAGACCAGACTCCTTAGATAAGGATTCTCATCTAAAACAATTCAGAAACAGCAGGTTGGCTTCAAATATATAAACCCACTATTCGCCAACACCAGCGTAAGAACAAGAGCCAGCAGCAGAACCTTCATCATCCTGTTGAATAAAATAGAAAGATAATCAGTTTAGTAATCTTACTAGGGCTTTAACAATATATCGTGGCACTATATATAAAGAAGGAAAAAGCATGTATTGTTAATAGTGATATACTATATATTGTGACGGGCGCCGATCAGCGTCATCCTGGAAACAAAGGATTCACACCTGGAACGCATCAGTCCGGGCCAATCGCTCACGGCCGGAGGAATATAAAAGGCGCACAAAAACCAGGAAGTAACGACTCCATTCTATTTGGCGTGTGACTTACCTCTCTTTCCATTTCCAGACGAGACGCCGTGAGCAACGAGCCCGGACTACACACACGGACCGCTGGAGCACTTCTCACCGCGACCTGGGAAGAAAAGAAGGGACTTAAAGCACGCTGAGCACTTTCACCGCCACCATCACCACAGTATTTCACCCACCTAAATTTGTCAATAAATCCACCCTCTGGGGTTTGTGTTCACTTCATCACTGTGTCTTGTCGTACTCTCTAGCGCCATGGTTCACACTGGTGGAGAATGCGGGCAATTACACTGGCCTAGAGTATGACAAACACAACAGGAAATCACATATCAGAACACAACCACAAAATCACCGTTTTCTCAGCTGCATTTTTTTTTTCCTCTCTCTCATCTTACTGAACCATGGAGGAGTTTATTAAGCAACTCATGGAAATCAGCGTCCGCCAACAAAAATACTACGAGCAAATGGCAAGCAGTGCTGGAAGAATGGATGACGGAGATGCGCTTTGCCGCTGCCCAGACAACACCGTTGCCGGATCCACGAGCAGCAGCCGCCCACCTGTTACCTAAATTGACCGCTGACGATGATGTGAAGTCTTACTTGCGGATGTTGAGGTGACCGCATCAGCTGAAGGTTGGTCAAGAGATGCCTGGGCAGGCGCACTAGCCCTGCTGCTCTCCGGGGAAGCACAGTGGGCTTATTTTTCATTACCCATTACTCAAATCCATAACTATGGTCGTTTAAACCACCGCAGCTCAGCTCTTCTATGACTGGGAGTACAAAGTTTGTCTGCCCCCATGCGCCCAAGCCATCGATCTAATGCGGCTGACCGAACATTGGCTGCTGGAGGATGGAACAAACGTACAACAAGTCGTCGAGAAAGTGGTGGTCAACAAGATGTTAAGCGCCCTTCTCAGGTCCATGCGACAAGCCGCAAGCATGAGAGGCCCCTGTTCAGTGAACGAGCTGGTGGAGGCGATCGAGTTGGCGGACGCTGCCTTTCATCAGGATGTGGGGGTCCAGGGACGACGCACGCCAGAGGGCACCCAGCGACCAGTACACAGGCCAGTAAGCCCCCGGGATGAGCCAAATGACCACTGACCCACCGACTCCCGCAACAAAGAAGTGGATGACAGGCTGCGCGGTACATTGTGAAGTCCCAAGAAAATCTCCACGAGTGACCATTGAAGTACAAGGGGAAAAAAAGCAGTGTTAGACTCTGGAAGTAGCATCTCTCTGATGAGGCCCGATGTGATAGGACCCCGGCCAGCACTAAAAGGTACTTTACCTGTTACTTGTGTTCATGGCGATACTCAACAGGTACCAACGTGTGCAGTGGCTATCCGAAGAGGAAACATCAAAGAAACGATCGAGGTTGGAGTAGTGAAGGACCTGCCTGTGGCCGTACTGCTTGGATGTGACTGGCCAGGGTTCGAGAATGCCCTCACCACCGCGGCGCAGCCTGCTCGCCCACCATGCTGAAGACATCACCGGCCATCCCGGGGTGCTAGACCTGCCTTTGCCACCACAGACAGCGGGAGAGACGGTGAGTCCCCCTCTTCTTCTGATGTCTTCTTTGATGTGTTCCAGCAGGTCACAGGAGGGGGAGACTTTGGACCGATTTCACTGGCCTGGTCTGGAGGCTGAAGTAAAGCGGTTCCCCAACCTGCCAACGTACGTCACCGATTAAATTCCTCTACCCATCATCGGGGTGCCCTTCGAGCGAATCGGCATGGATCTCGTGGGGCCGCTGCCAAAGTCCAATCGGGGTCACAAGCACCTGGTCATCATCGACTATGCGACTAGATACCCGGAAGCCATACCACTTCAGAAGGCAACATCAAAGGCCATCGCACAGGAGCTGTTCCTGCTGGCTAGTCACATAGGGATACCATCAGAGATCCTGACTGACCAGGGAACCCCCTTCATGTCCTGGCTAATGGCTGACTTGTGCCGGCTGCTGAAGATGCAACAGATCAAAACGTCAGTTTACCACCCACAAACCGATGGCCTGGTGGAAAGGTTTAATAAAACTTTAAAGCAAATGCTCCGGAGGGTGGCTTCAGAGAATCGGAAAGATTGGGACCAATTTCTACCATACGTACTCTTTGGAATTCGTGAGGTGTCCCAAGCCTCAACAGGGTTCACGCCCTTTGAACTCCTGTTCGGACGCCAGCCCCGGGGGCCTGCTAGATGTGGCGAGAGCGGCCTGGGAGCAGCAGCCGGGCACCACACCACACTGTCATTGAGCATGTAAGAGAAATGCGAGAGAAGATCGATAAAGTCATGCCATTAGTCCGGGAACACATGGTTCAAGCCCAGCAACGCCACTATAACCCGGCGGCCCAACCCGCGGGAGTTCCATCCTGGAGACCGGGTGATGGTCCTGGTCCCCAATGCAAAACTTCCAGTCATGTGTCCTCTTTTGCGGACCCTGGTCGAGCATCCTTCAAGCACCAACGGCACTCAGACTGGGGCGGAGCAGTCTGACGCTAGGCCCAGTATCCAGGTGATTGCTTAGCCCGGAAGGTCAGCCCCTGTACTGGGATAGGTGGCTGCATGCCTGATTCCCCACGGGTAATCTCTTGCGAAGGTGACTCCACGAGACAGCAAGGGGATATCGTTGATCCCTGCAGGTATCACGGTAAGCGAGATTGCACTGGAGCATTGGGAAGGTTACGACTTTGCGCAGCAATCGTTCACACGCTTACGCCTGTCAGAACGAATTGCAGTGCTGTTGGTTGTGACAGGGCTCTTGGCTGTGGCACTTTCCATATGGACCCCAGTCTGTCGTCTTGACATAACGACATAGTAACTGATAGACATGGAACGTCTTGGTTATGTACTGTAACCCCTGTTCCCTGATGGAGGGAACGGAGATGTTATGTCCCCCTGCCACAGCCTTGACCCATCGCTGGGGGCCCAGGGACCTGGCTCTCGGCTCCTCGGCAACATCTGATGAGTGGATGCACCTGCTGCCCTATTTATACCCGCTCTGCGGGGGAGTGGCTCAGCATGCAAATTACACTAGCCAATTTTCATTAGAGTGAATCAGGGCTCCCAAGTAATGACCCCAGTCTGTCGTCACAACGTCATCTCCGTCTCCTTCATCATATGTCCCTTCATCAGGGAACGGGGGTTACAGTACGTAACCGAGATGTTCTCCTGTTCACTTGGAGGGAGAGAGTTGCAAGCGTCCACAAGAAGGTCTTCGGAGTCTGAGGTGGATGTTGGACAGGATGTCTTGCTCGATTTGCTCACAGCTGAAGGAAGCTGCTGTGCAGGCCTCCAGGGTAGGCCACAGATCCCTGTCTGCGAAGGTGACAGATTCATCGAAGTAAAAGTATTTATGTCATCAGAGTAATTGAGTGAACCTATGAAAGGGAACTTGATTCTTGCATTGGTCTGAATAAAAATGCAAATTCATTCTTTGCCACTAGGTGCTGCTTTTGTAGAGTTGAAAGCTCACAAACACTGCTTCACATGAAATGGACCAATTCCCGCAGATTATGTCACAAAAAAGGAGGGGTGTGGAAAAACGAATTGTTGAACAAATCGTCATTGAAGTCATTAAACAAATTAGGTACAAATAAATGCATGTTATAAGAAAATAAAAGTATTTTTGACATTGCATGCATGTCAACGTGTTTTGAACTCCCCAAACCAAAATAGGCTATGAACCTTTCATAATCCATAATAGGGGCTCTTTAAACCCAAATGGTCATCCGTGTGAGCTTCCATGTTTGTTAATTGTTCAATTAAAATATTTTCTTTAATGAAATAAAATATTGCAAACATTTTAAGCATTTTAGAACATTATTATATCATATTAAATATTTGTTTTATGAAATCATGAATAATTTTAATAATATAATATTTTTTTTTGTATCATTGTGTCTTTTTTATATTGTACATTTTGATAAAACATTTACTGTATAGCACTAGGTGCTTAATTTTTATTTTATAGTATTAAACTGCAAAAGTCTCACTGCAAAATGCACAATTATTTAGATTTTGAGGTGAGAAATCACCTGCACCTTAAGTTTTCATAGAATTATAGTTCAATGATCGTTCCCATGCCTTATTCTTTAGAAACCAGAGGACAATAGTAGTGTAGATAAGTGTCTGTGCTTTCCAAGAGAAATGCTGTTAATTTGTATTTCAGTGTCTAAAACTCTTGCAGCTTACTTATATTACTTAAGTTAATCTAAAATGAAATTAACTTAATGCAGTCTAATCTAACAGTTGTATAATGCTGTGTTAACGTACTGTACCTTTACTTGAAGCAGAGCCCAGCTGAAAAGAAGCTGGTTCATATGCACCTGTGTCAGTCTCTTATATACTGTGACACTGCCTGGAAACTTCAAGCAAGCAAGCAATCTTGTTGAACAAAGATACAGCATTTCACGAGGAGAGGAGGGAAGAGGAGGGATACTGAGATCGAGATTTTATAGGGGGGCGGATTTATGGATCTAATAGGATGATAGAATAATTGGGAAAAGGTAGGCGAAGATCATAAAAAATAGGGGTAAGCCTTCGCGCCCTTCTCCTAAAACGAGTTTTAGAAAATGATGTTTCAAGAGTTCGAGCTTGTCAGCTTGATTTAACGAAGCTGGTTTGGCGTGCTGCTAGAGGAGGAGAAACTCAGGGTTAGAAGGGCTACCGAGCCCTAGGGTAAATAAAAGGGAAGAGGTGGTGGAAAAGGCGGACAGCCGATTCAACCCTGAGAGCCCCCCAAAAGCAGCTGGCGAAAAAGCCGCCAAAAGAGATGAGCGCCCAAAAAAGGTGAGAAATGGAAATGATGGACCAAGGAGGTGCATAGGTGGGAGAGAGAGTGGGATCTGGATTATTATAAAAGGTAGGGACCCTGAGCGCTCAGGAACGCACTGGAGCTGGTGCTGGAAAGAGCTGGGCTGATGAGTGACGGGCTGAGGGGGTTGTGGTCACTGAGACTGGCGTTAGCGATCTTGGCAGAAGCTTATGGGCAGGCAGGGGAGCAACCAGCCTATTATGTTAGAATATTTACTTCCGAATTATGTGAAAATCATTTCAATTACTTATTCACAGAAAACAATATAGTGTTTTAAATTTTGAAAGACATGTTTTGAGGCTGAAAAGCAGTATGCGGGGAGTGACAATGGTCATTAATATTCAGTGATTATCACCCGAAGAGACAAAAATCCACTCACCATTGGAGCCATTAGTGACACTGACAGGTAAGGCAGGTTAGAAAGAATGGGAGAAGATTGAAAAAAAAGTTTTTTTTAATGATTTGTTTTTTTTATTTACAACACAGTATAATTAAAATATACACAATAAAGGTCAAAGACACATTATTGAGCACAGAGCTACAGAGATGTGTTATTTGAGTGTTTGCCGTTGCTTTGCATGAATTTAAGAAAATAATAACATCAAGCAGCATTCATCATGCACTCGTGACATTGTTTTTATATCGTATTATTATTTTACAGAACACAGTAGGCTAACAGCATACAGACTTATTCAACATGCTTCACTTACATTCAGACATTTTAGTCAGGTATAGTTCGGTGAAAAACCAAAAGCACACAATACCACGCAAACTCATACAAAAACAAACTTAGTACTTACTCATGAGAGTGACTGGAACAGATCGCATGCTGTATCTTGAGGTAAATCCATCTGTTATCTTCTTTGCTGAAGTCAGCGCTGTTTGTTTTGTTTTCTCTGTCCTTCCGCATTAAGCACATGAGCTGTTGTGGGTGTGTTCATGTCGCGGCGTCTTACGTGGAGATAGTAATGACGAAGCGATTGTAGCTCGTGGGCATGGTCACTTTAAAATGAATGAGATCAGATTGAGAAACTCAGTATAGTGTTGGTTAAGTACTCATTACTTTAACAAAGAATATTTGTTTTCAACGTGCACTTACTGCATTTAAAAGCAGACACTTCAAGCTTTCTATAGATATATTTCTCATGTCTGTGTGTCATGTTTTCGCGGAGTTTCAGTTCATTTTAATGAAGGCTTTTTAAAAAAGCGGCGTCAGTTTATAGCTGGATATCGACAGGGTTGGCTAAGATGTCGATATAGAAAAATGAAGCCCTGTTTAACCACTGTTGGTATTTCAGAGCTATCTTGAAATGAGTCAAATGTGGCATTACCTGTTAGCACACAAGATGACTGCTTTTTTCACGTAAGGACAAAGTAAAGAGATAAGGTAAATGTTTATATTTCTGCACCAGAATCCAACTTACTGTATGCCCTTGGGTACACTGATAAAATGTTAATGTTTTGTAGGATATTTTTGTGCAAGATCAGATGTTCATTCTTATACATTCTAAAGCACTCTGTCTCAGCTATGAGGAGAGTGAGAGTAGATGTGAGATGAAAGGACGGCCTTGGGGAATAATATGCATAGAGAAATTGAGGTATCCTAATGCTGACAGGAGTTCGCGTTTAAGCAAGAGTTTTTTTTTTCCATTAGGTTAGAGGCTATTAGAATAGAACGATCGATTTTCTCTTTAGGAAGAGAAGCGGTGAAGCTTTTTGAATCGAAGTTGATTCAGAGGAACTCAATTGTAGTGCTTGGGCCAAGGGTTTTTTCTTCTGTTATGGGGATACCTAATTTAGCGAACACTTTGAGAGCTTTTGCGAGGTGAAAAGAGGGTGGCTGTATTTGTGGTGAAACAATCGTCAAGCAGGTGCATGACGTGGGGGATGCCATAGTTGCTGCATGTGAGGTGGAGGGAACAGCGGGCAAGGAAGGAAAGTCAGAAGCAGAGAGAATAGAGACAGAGGGTGCTTAGGAATCGGTAGGGTAATCGTGAGAATGTCCCGAGCAGCAGTGGTGTTTAGAATGTCCTTGGTGAGGGGCGGCTCTAGCTGGAGCCGGAGGCCAGGCAGTATTTGGTGGAGTAGAGGCCCTGGTTGAAGGGGCAGACAAGGTAAGATCCACCACCGCAGGAGCGTCTGGGGGTCTTCCCTGGCTAGCAGAGGGAGTATTTCATGAGGATGCATGAGGCCCGGCTAATGAAGCTGTAGCATACAGCGCGAGCAGGTCAGCTTAAGTAGCCTTTCGCGAGAACTGTATCCCCACTTTGTACAGAGCTTGTTTGAGCCTAGGCATTGTGATTTTTTCTGTAGCCTGTGAGTGGGAAGAGGAGAAGAAGAGGCTGGAGAGGCCTGCAGGGTTCTTTGGGGTGGTGGGGACCCTGATCTTAAGCGGCGCGGGGAGAGAGCGGGTTGTGGCCTGGTAGGCCTACGGCCTCTTGCTGAAGCCGCAGACTCCTTTGAGGAGTGAGCCGGGGTAGCCGAGGTGGTAGCGGCGGGTGTTGGGAGAGAAGGAGCGTCCTTGTAATCAGTTTCTGAAGCGGAGCTGCTGTGTCGGTCAGACATCCTTAGGTGAATCCAGATACTGAGATCGAGATAGGTAAGGGGAGTGGATCTGGCTATTTTATAGGATGGATTTATGGATCTGATCGGAGATCGTAAAATAGGGGTGATAAGAGATAAGGTAAATGTTTATATTTCTGCACCAGAATCCAACTTACTGTATGCCCTTGGGTACACTGATAAAATGTTAATGTTTTGTAAGATATTGTTGTGCAAGAGCAGATGTTCATTCTTATACATTCTAAAGCACTCTGTCTCAGCTGTTTGCACATTGCAAATAGACCATTAATAACATTTTGCAACAATTATACTCAGGGTTAGAAGGGCTACCGAGCCCTAGGGTAAATAAAAGGGAAGAGGTGGTGGAAAAGGCGGACAGCCGATTCAACCCTGAGAGCCCCCCAAAAGCAGCTGGCGAAAAAGCCGCCAAAAGAGATGAGCGCCCAAAAAAGGTGAGAAATGGAAATGATGGACCAAGGAGGTGCATAGGTGGGAGAGAGAGTGGGATCTGGATTATTATAAAAGGTAGGGACCCTGAGCGCTCAGGGACGCACTGGAGCTGGTGCTGGAAAGAGCTGGGAAAATCGTAAAATAGGGGTGATAAGAGATAAGGTAAATGTTTATATTTCTGCACCAGAATCCAACTTACTGTATGCCCTTGGGTACACTGATAAAATGTTAATGTTTTGTAAGATATTGTTGTGCAAGAGCAGATGTTCATTCTTATACATTCTAAAGCACTCTGTCTCAGCTGTTTGCACATTGCAAATAGACCATTAATAACATTTTGCAACAATTATATAGCATGTTCCTCTTAGAAATGTTTGTTTACTTTTTATAATGTCTAAAGCTTCACCATTCATCTATTTTATTTTTAAAAATAGTTGTCAGTATGCTTATACAGTAAAGGTCAGTGAACAGTAGTATGCAGTTTGAGCTTTGGACGGGGCACTGCAGGCTTCAATGGACAGTGTTGGGATTTTGTGTTCAGTGAGCATAACATCAGTCCATAAGTGTGTTAAATTCCATTGAATTACCTTAAATTTCCAACCCGAAGTTGGAAGCCAAATTGCATGGTGAGAAATATTATATGGCAGCAGCGTTATGCTATTTTTTTTTTAGAGATATTTGCAACATTGTATGCTAATAGAACTTTCCCCCAAAGTTTGCAAATCTTTTATTATATTCTGGTTCTTGACTTTTGAGATATCAGTGTGGCTTTAAGGGTCAATTGTTAAACTGTAGCCATAAAATTGTTACATTTGATATTTATCTTATTTACCTCTAAAAAACAATTGGATCTAAATTTTCTGAGTGCTAAAATCTTGCTTTTTCCATAGTTTGTGTTATTGTGACTCAAGTATTGATTAGCTCTTAAGAAACTAAAAGCCAAACTTGAGGCCAAAACCCAAGAAATGGGGATCCTTGTGGTTCTATTCAAATATTTGAATTTATTCTCAATTGTTGAAAAAAAATGAATGTAGGACATTGTTAAAGATACATCAGCTTGTATGCACAAAGAATAACTGAAGAACAACTAATGTTGAAAGCAGAAATGCAACTGTATTTATTCACATAAAAGCAATAATATCAATCTGTACTTTGTTATTAACAAGGAAACAACAATTTTGAATTTCAATTTTGAATTTCAGAAACATACATATATTCAATCATTGAAATTATTATTGTTATTATTATTACTATTATTAGTTAAATTGTAAAATATTCACTCATTGCACACTTATCTGTGTGCTGAAATAAATCACAAACATGAGTAACTCATATTGTAAACTACAGTATGATATTCATTGTTGGGTAAAATCTTTACGTAAGATGGTGAAGCCTCTTTAAATCAACTGCATTTTTATAAACATGGGACAGTTTCATGTTCAGGTCAGTCTAAATACTGACCATGTTATTGCAGAGGTCTGACTGGCAGCATTTAACTTTCATGGCAGTGTTACTTGAGAGAATAAGACACTCTGTCATACTGCTGCATCTCCGAAAGCCCATGACTAGAAGAAACAGAGAAATCAAAACATATTTGATGTTTACACACTTTATGATTTTATCTAATCACAAACATTTATATGCTTATAATGCAAAGAATAACATTACAGCTTCAGTTTGCTATAGCGTCAATGTTATCCCTGATATATTACAGTGTTTTATTAATAGTTTGTATTAAACTCACAGGGAGGGAACATGAATCTGGCTGCTATACAGGCATCTTTTCCAAAGCCAGAAGTCTCTTGAGTTTGTGTGCAGCGCATTCCTCCCTGAGAAACACAGTTGTTGCATTTCAGTGCTTGTCCTGCAACACAAAGTGCACGCATTATCACCCCATCAGCACTGAACTTTTATTAAAGAGCATTGAGCATGAATTTATATTAATGGTTTACACAACCAAAGTTATAGATGTATTAAATAAAAGAAAAGCAAGGTTGCCAAGGAAACATTTCTCAGTTGCTAAACTAAAACTGAAATAAAAATGTATAAAAACTATTGCTGTCAAATGATTAAAATCGCATCCAAAATACATTTTACAGTACAATGCAATATTATTTTTGTTTGAAAAAAAATATATATGTATGTGTGCTATTATATGTATGAGTGTTTATTATATATAAATACACACACACAAATGCATATATATTCCAGAAAAATGTTGTTTGTATGTTCGGTATATTTCTTTATAATATAAATTATGAATTTAAATATAGACATGTAAATATTTTCTAAATACATACTGTATGTGTGTGTATTTATATATTGAAATACATAATATACACAGAACACACACACATATATTAAGCAAACAAAATTTGATTAATCACGAATAATCTTTTGACCGCAAGAGTAGAATATTATAGCACTAATAGAAACTAAATAGACATTAAAATGAATTAAAAAAAGTAACAAATTTACAAAAATTTTAAATGAAAATATGTAAAATATTTAATTATATTTGTCACCACGGGCCCCTCTCTGTGGCTCTCTCGGACCGCCAACAGCGGGAACCCTCACCCGAGTACTAGTTTCCAGCTATTTGTGACTGTTTCAGTGCGAAGTGTTAACGACCTATGGAGTTATATCTGAGTGTTCTTCCCGTGTTGTCTTTCATGTGTATGACCCTGGACTGTTCCTTCCCATATATGAACTTTGCTGCCTGCCTTATTGACCATTGCTTGTTTATTGACTACGCTTTTGGATTATCTCTGATACAACTATCTGCCTGGGATTGTATTTACAGCATGTTACCAGTTTGGAATAAAGCACTGCAAAGGGATCCAACTGAGTCGGAGTCGGCGTCACAGAACACTTTGCCACAAACGGATCCAGCGGCTTTATTCAGTGTAGTCGTGGAAGTATCCCGTCAAGGTTCTCTGCTGGCTACACACCACCAGCAATTGAACCATCTCACTTCCATGATGGAGGAACAAGTGTGCTCCATGCAATCGCTCACCACCGCTGTGGATTGGATCGGCACCCACGCCGAACCTGCTGCGGCAGCCGCCATTACCACGCTACCTGCACCCACGTCAGAGCCAACGCCAACATCTACTCGAGTGGCGCTCCCGGAAAAGTATGACGGTTCTCCAGGAAAATGCAAGGGATTCCTGCTGCAATGCACCATCTGCTTCAACCAGTAGCCACAGTGCTACTTTAAGAAGGACAGAGCATGAGGTTGGGAATCCAAACCCCTTAAGTCTCTGTTTCGTCGTGGATTAAAAGAGGATTTGCAGTCTGAACTGACTGTGAAATTCCGTTACCCCCTGCCTCTGGTGCCCACCGCGCTGGAACAACTGTGCATTGCTTATCTGTTCACTAAATTGGATCTACGATGCGCTTACAACCTCATTCCCATCCGAGCTGGTGATGAATTGAAGACCGCTTTCTCCACGACCTCTGGCCACAACGAGTACCTGGTTATGCCATTCGGTTATCCAATAGCCCCTCCGTGTTCCAAGCACTGGTCAACAACATCTTCCGGGACATGTTAAACAGATTCATTATCGTATACATTGATGATATTCTCATCTTCTCAGAAATCCTCCCAGATCACATTGAACACCTCCGCCAGGTCCTCCAAAGACTCCTCAAGCATCAACTTTAAAATGCGAGTTTCACCTCACAACCATTTCCTTCCTTGGCTACATCATCAGCGGCGAGGGGGTAACCATGGACGATCACAAAGTAGCAGCTGTGGTCAACTGGCCCAGACCCCATACCATCAAGGAGCTCCAGAGGTTTTTGGGGTTTGCTAACTTTTATCGGAGGTTCATTCGGGGGTTCAGTCAAGTGGCCGCTCCCTTAATCTCTCTTACCTGTGGAGGTTCTCCTCGTCTGGCCTGGTCGCCTGAATGCGAGAAGGCTTTCCTGGACCTTAAAGCTCGGTTCACGTCCGCCCCTATATTGAAACACCCCAACCCCAGGCAGCTGTTCAACGTTGAAGTCGATGCCTCCAGCACAGGCCTAGGCGCTAATCTGTCACAGCCACTGCCATGAGTTTAGTTTCCCACTCCAGGAAACTAAACCAGGTCGAAAGTAACTACGATGTAGGAGACAAGGAGCTCCTCACTATGAAGGCAGCCCTCGAGGAATGGAGGCACTGGTTGGAGGGAGCCAGGGTTCCTTTCATCATTCTTACGACCACCGCAACTTAGAGTATATAAGAACGGGCAAACGGCTCAACTCCCGCCAGGCACAATGCCCGCTTTTCTTCGCCCGATTTGATTTCACCATCACTTATCGGCCGGGCTCTAAGAACGGTAAAGCGGATGCCCTCTCCCGACAGTTTGACCACACAGCAGAAGCGCAGGCCATCCAGGCATCCAGGCCACCCATGAACTGGTTCTGGTGGACCTCTCTGAACCACGACGTCATCACGTTTGTCAAGAACTGCTCTCCTTGCAACATGTCCAAGGCCTCCCATCTACGTCCAGCTGGGCTGCTCCACCCACTACCAATCCCGCAAAGGCCCTGGTCTTACATCGCTGCTGGTCTCCCCGAGGACATTGTGTCAGATCGAGGTCCGCAGTTCACCTCCCGGGTCTGGAAGGCCTTTTTGCGGTCAACTTAACATCAACGCGAGTCTGACGTCGGGGTACCATCCACAGTCCAATGGCCAAGTTGAGAGACTTAATCAAGAGCTGTCACGTTTCCTTCGCACATACTGCCATAGTAATCAGCAGGACTGGAGCGAGTACCTGGTGTGGGCTGAATACGCCCAGAATTCCCTCAGAAAACCTTCCACTCAATTGACTCCGTTCCAGTGTGTGCTGGGGTTCCAGCCTCCACTGTTCCCTTGGTCCGGGGGAGCTGGCCGGCCTGGGACTGTACTTACTGCCTGTTACCAGCTTGGAATAAAACTCTGCAAATGGATCTAACTGAGTCTGAGTCATAATATTAAAATAACTGGAATAGTCTCTCAATGTTAGTAAAAAAAAAAAAAAAAACTGTTATTTTTGTCATGTTTAACCTTTTAATTAGCATCTTTTAACTCACCGTAGTTCAATGCCAGAACAAGAACAAAGGCCACCAGCAAGATCTTCATTATTCTGCTGATTGATGATGAAAACATGAATAATAAAAAATTACTGACGAGACTGAGAAAAGACCAAAAAAAGAATGCTTATCAAGACTTATAATGTTGGTTTAATAACTGACCTTCCAAGTGATATAGTATTGAATGTATTGTAAATTGTCGCTGCCTTGTCAGTGTTTTTTTGTTTTGTTAATGAATAAACGTTGCATCCTGAATTTCCTCGTCCTCTGCTCTTTGCCATGCTGAGAGGTGCGGCTGTACACATCACCACAACGGACCGTTCGTGACAACTTGTCATGTACTTCAGGGATGAATCAATTCCAGTAATTTCCACAGTGTTTGAAATGAGTGTCATTGTGTTAAAATGAGAACACATACACTCAATAATATTTACCAACTGTGTTTGGTTATTGTTTACTCATGCTTTAGCTTCAGATGATCGTTACTGATCACATCATGTGCTTGAGCAAGATCCTGTTCAGTCCTGTTCTGAGACAATAAACCACCTGCTTTTAAAATGTTGTAACTCCATCACAAAAGTTGTGGGAATCAAACTAAACTATGCTTGTGTTTTCCTCTTTCCTTCTTTAAGTAAATGTAGAGGTGAAACAATTTTCGTAATTTGGCAAATGAATGGTTGCATTTAATTAAAAATGACGTTTTCTAAAGAAAGACTAAAAAAAGAATTTCTTGTAAAACACACTCCATTAATATTTGTTAAAAAAAAAAAAAAAAAAAAAGTTAGCTATATTGATTCTTTAGTTGGTTTAAGTTGTTTTTTGAGAATAAAAAAAGTTTATTTTTCAATAAAATTCAATTGTCCACAACATATTCTTGTATACAAAATACACATTAATTCAGCTTTTTGCCTTCATGTCTAATTATAATTTAGTTTATTTTTTTTATATACTAAATAACTAAAACTAAATTTAACTTTGAGTTTTATGAGAAGATATGGTGGGGGCTGCTGTTGGTTAACAAATGACAAATGTTTTCTTTGATTTGATTGACAGGAAAGTTTAATATTGCGTAAAAAAGAAAAATGAGGAACACAAGGGCAGGAGAGGAGGAAATTGATTAGTTTGTAGGATATTAAGCACTTTTGCTGGTTGTTTGGAGTTGTCTGTTTAACAAGCATTTACTGCAGTTGAAATATTTGAAAGAGTCCAAGGTTCATGTGTGCACAAGTCTTAATGTCTGTTTAATTTAGCGCTGCTCATCGATATTTAACTGAGGATTAATTAGAAATTAAATATGACAGTGTTTTGATCTAGCAGTGATTAACTATGTAATGTAAAAACATGTGATCTATATGAAAGTCAAACACCAGTTGCGTTACACCATATTTAATTTGCTGTTTTTTCAGATTTTTCCAAAGCACTGTTGCTGAAAGCTACAGGTTAGTTTAATTTTCTTCATATTCTTGTCTTACATTACAATTATCTCAAACTGCATAAATCAAGATACACTTGAAAAGCAACATCCCGAGAGACCGGAATGATAATAAATTATATTTATTAGAGTAACACAAGGAGGAGTAAATCACATAGTTCAAATAATCATCATAAGGGAATAATCAAAGTTCATTATGCAGCGATCTCCCTGATAGCTGCTAATGTAGGAAGTGCATTCAATGATCTCCCTGACCGTATGCAGACGGTGGGCAACATGGGTAAGTATCATAAGATTTCGCTGCAGACTGTGGGTACAGTAGAGAAGCATGGGAGTAACATTGGAAGTATGCTGGATGGCACGTTAGTAAAGCAATCTCACGATCGTCTCATAATATCCATATGGTGCAGTGCAGTGCTCGTGATATAGGCATGTGTGCCAGGTGAGTATAATAGAAGTATCTTACTTCCACAGGTGCGACTTCCAGATCACAGGAAAGAGGCTTGAAGCGCTGTCGGCTCAGGTAAGTAAATTAGGTGGATATCACAGGTAAGTTCAGGTTTCGCCATAGTTTCACAGGTTTCTTTCATGCAAGTGACAACTGTCCAGGAACACAGTATCCAGAAGCAAGATAAGCATTAGGAAGCCAGAGAGGTGTTACCTTGAGCTCAGCCAAAGAGATACTGGGGATTGTGGCTTTTAACTACTGCAGGTAAGTGATCTCAGGTGTGCATGATCACTAATTGGGTCAATAGGAACCAGAGAGAGTGACTGATCCTGGGTCAGTGAGCTGTGACACGTGACATCATGCATGTGTGTGTATATACATGATAAATATACAGAGTACACACACATAAACTATATATATATATATATATATATATATATATTATATTGTAATATGTATTATATTGTAAGATGTACAGTATTCTTCAGTTTATGTTATTTCATATATTTTACATTTTCTTTAAGTTCTAAAATTGTGTAACTCCCATTGTATTTCTTCTTATTATTAGTATACCAATGTGCACTTATAATATTGTAATACATTTCAGTTTGTGATGTAAATGGTCTTCTACTGCATTTTATTGTTAATATTGTAGGTCTATATATTTTTTAAATCATTTACAAAGACAAACAATTGTCTGTGAAATAAGTATGCATTTATATAAAAAAGCAAGTATCCCATCATCAACAAAAATGCCATCCTGATCAGTTTATTTCAATATTAACAACCACCTTGAGACACAAACTGTGCACAAATAAAAACTTTATGAAATATGATATTTTTCATATATTCATATTATATACATATATAAGAAACATGCATAAACATATGTAACTTGATTCACATGTACTTCTATTTATCATGCAGTGGTAGATGAGTCAAAGGTGTTGCAGAAGTCCTTCTGACAGCACTTGATGTTGATGAAAGAGTTCTGTTTAACCATCTCACAGCCCGACATGGACATGCACTTCTGGTAATGCCCATCTGTTTCAAACAAAAAATGTAATCATTAAAACTGTAAATGCCATTAAATCAGCAGATTGCAGTCACTGTCTGAATCAACCTGGTCTCATAAAAATATGTACAGGCCCGTAGCCAGCCTAGTGGGGGTTCTTTTTTTATTTATTTTTTTTAAAGTGGACCTTTTTTCTCAGTATTTTTTGAGTATATTACAAAATATAAAAAATATTACCAATAATTATCTAATAATAATATACAAATATTACGGGGAAAAACGATTGGTTACTTACAAGACTGTGGGATGGATAAATTATGTTTTATGTTTTTTTCTTATTTTATTTTATGTTTTATGTAACAATTATTCATGTTAAACTTGATTCGAATGCTGTCTACACCGCGTATAGACACTAGACAGCATTTCCTGTAGAATAATTTGATAAATTTAATTTTAAATAAATTTAAATTAAAAAAATTATAAATTTTATTTTATATAATAATTTATTAATTCAAAATAAAATGTTAATGAATCCTAATACTATGCATGGTCAAGCAGGTTTGTTTACGCATTGAATGCGTCTTTGTTTTGAAACAAAGATTCAATATTCTGCGATAATGACACTGCTGCTTGCTTTCTCTTCCGTCTCTCCTGCTCTTCTCGACCCATTTTATACACTGCTGGATGCCACCTCACAGATTTAAAAAACGTCAGTTGCTTTGCAACTTTTTTTTGGTTATTTTAAATAATGCCCAACAATTTTAATCTGTCTAAAAAAAAAAATTATAAAAATAAATAATAATAACAAAAAATTATGCACCTTTGGCAGTGGGGGGTGGGTCATTCGAACCACCCGAACCCCCCACCTGGCTACGGGCCTGATGTACCTCTGTGAACTTTTGTGCTACACCGTTTTTATGTGCCTTTCTGCATGTTTTCTCTTAACAAGTCTCAACTGTGTGTAAATTACGTTTTATTATTCAAAACTCAAAATTTGTGTAAAAAAAGGTGTCTGGAGTTTTACTGCCTCTATTGTTCATTTCTTTTGGAAACATAGTATGTATTTAGTGCACTCCGCTACATGTATGCATTAAAACCAGGTAGGCCTAAATGGATATGGTGGGCTTCATCACTCACAGGGGCTTCTGCGGAACTTTGCAGCAGCACACGCGTCTTTGTCCGGTGGACAGGTGACGGTGGTGATCTCACAGGACCCTCCTGCTTTCTCTGGGACACAGTGCAGGCAGTCCAGAGCAGAGCCTTGAACACACAGGACAATATTTGATTTCACACTTCATGTTTGTGCAATACACTTTTACATGTACACAGATTTTACAAAACATGTACACTGTGGGTACTGAATAAAAACTTTTGAACCCTTTAAAACTGCTCTCACTGTTTTGCTGCTCTCACATGGATATTTTAGACATGTCTCCACCTGCTCTCACAGGGTTTTTATGTTTTGGCTCATGTATATTTTAGCACACAAAGTATGATTTTATTGCCTCATGGACAATCTAAAGTCTGTTTTATGACAACAAAATCAATAGTCACACATTGATTTTGACTTTAAACTATTGCAACTAATGTAACTGGACTTCTAATTTTCAGGGGGTGGGTATTATTTAAATCAATAGGGCAAGGCCCCGCGAACAGCGGGCCAATGCCATCGACCACACCCCCTGGCGTGATACTGCTGAGCCAATGGCTGTGGTTGGCGCCAAGGTGGTATGATGGGGCGTGTCCAGCGCCTATATAAGCGAAGACGCTCCAGCCATCTTCAGGTTAATTCGACTTTTCAGCAATTAAGAACTCTGTGCAGAGAGAACCCTAGTATTTTTGTCCGAGGCTAAGAGGTCTACTTCTGCTTTTCCAAATGTGTGCCAGATCAGCTGGGTTGTTCGAGGGTGAAGCGTCCACTCTATTGGGCTGACCTGTCCTTTGGACAGCATGTCTGCGCCCCAGTTGGGAAGGCCTGGTATGTGAGACACTCTTATTGAGCAAAAGTTTTGCAGGGCCCACTTTAAGAAGCGCGCTGCCATCTCGTGAAGCATTTTGATGAAAGGTCCCCTTAATGATTTCACACCATGAAGAAGTGACACGTATGATACACTGCCATCATTTCCAGACAGTTGATGTGTAATCTGCTGTCCTTCTCTGACCATAGGCCGGAGAGCCCAAGCCAAGCTCGCGGCGGCACTCGTTTCTATAGCCAGAACTGCAGGGGCCTCATTCGCCCAGAAAAACTATTAGTTGGCTGGGGGTCAGCTTGCTCTTCGCAGGTGATGCAAGTGGTTGAGTAATATATCCCTGTGTCTCTCTCGCCCGCGCTGTGGCCAGGATAAGCCAATCCTCTAAGTATTTTTTGCAACACAGCTAAATTAATTGGTTTAATTCCCCCACAGCGGCCAATGACCGTGCAGTTTTAATATATAATAAAACTGCTTTTTAAAATAAAAACTGAGTTTTTCCCCATAAGCGTCTTAGCAGATGCCAGTGAACCAGTGAAAATGTCGAAAGGGAACAGTGTTTTACCTTTATTTACATTTTATTGTTTCTTTTTTTTGAAAATTTCCAGCATTTAAAAAAATTAATTTCCAGTAGAAATGCAAACCCTGCCCACATGCTGCATGCAATCATTCTGCTATTTTTTATTTTCTTTACATGCATTTATGCATATCTCATCACACAAAACGTATACATCATATGCATCATATTCAGTGGATTAGATGAACTCAATGCTCAACGATTTTGACACCGATGTAGCCTACATATTTTTATATATTTATTTGATATATACAGTATAGTTATATGAATAAGATATCCAGTACATTATTCTTAATGTCTTTTTGTTTTCAAAATCTTAAAACTTTTTGTTAATTTCCACATGTTTGGGTCCCACTGGTTATTAATCTAACAGATTATTTTATGATTCTGCAGATGATAAGCATTAATAATGTTTCACTCATCTTAATGTTTCTACATTTAAAGGTTACCTGCAATAATCCTTTCATGCATTTAATGCTAATATTGCACATATTTACTGTACATATTTTTTAAATCATTTATATTTCAATGCACATGTACTGTACACAAAAAAAAATATTCATTGGATGAACTCAATTTAATTGAGGGCAGGATTTCCATCCAATAAATATGTGTAGCCCCAACTCATAAAAAAACAAATGAATGCAATGAAAGTCTCCAAATTTTATAATCTTAATAAGGAATGGCTAAAATAACATTTCATTTCAAGATTTTCTATCCTTATCTAGCCCTGTGCAAAGCATGATGGGAAAGGGGAAACATAACTGTTTCAAGTCGGCTTAACACAATGCAATTAAAAAGGGGAACCAAACATAATGGTGTTCAATGTGTACATAACTTTCTATGTTTAAAAGTCATTTGTGGTTTGGACATTTTTTGAACTTCTCCTGTTGATATTTTAGAAATGTCAGATTTTACCAGAAATGGAAACCTGCCCACATGCTATGCAATACTTCAACTTAAATTTGGAGCATGTTCTTTTCTTGTAGATTTATATGAATGTATATTTCAGCATACAACGCATGGCTTCAATGCATCATAGAACCAAAGTCTGACATAGATCCATCATATCACTCACCGCCTGTCACGACCAGCACGAGAACAACGGCCAATATGAGGAACTTCATCATTCTGGAAAACAAACCGAAGAATAGAAGTGACGATAAAGTTTATCTTGTGATTTATACTGTAAAGAAATAAGTCCCATAAATAAAACTGTGTATAACGTGTAACTCACCTTTGTACGGCGTTGGACTGAGTAAAACTGTTCTTCTGTCTGTCTTTATGTTTATATGAAGCCTCACCTTTATTCTACAATCTCTTATCAGCTCCCTCCTCCTCTCTCTCTGTTTTTCTGCAAACAGACCAAGCACTGGGGGCGGTTGCGTAAAAGGTTAAGACTAGTCTTAAAAATTAGACAGCTAAATTTTTCTTTTTTTACATTCAGTTACATAAAAATGTATATTAGTCTTAAGGTAAATACAAAAAATAAAAACGTTTACTCTTGGCTAACTGCTAGTTGGTCAGACTAGCTCTTAAGGCACTGTCTTAACATGAAGGCTAAGTTTATGCAACTGGCCCCTGGTCTTTTGCAACACAGCTAAATTAATGGTCTTGACACAGGAAAATTAAACAATATTTCTCAACTTTATGAGTTACGTGTACAGCTCTTCTGTTTACAGGGCGGTATGTATGCAACTTCCTTCCTGCAGCTCTCCAGCCAGGGTCATGAAGAACAATTGAATGACAGAACAAATGGATGGATGGATGAATGGATAGCGTCTAGGTTATGAACATAACCCACGTTCCCTGAAGGAGGGAACGGAGACGTTACATATGGGAACTTGCCATAGAGACCAATTGCCTTTGAGTCTGCATGTAACCTTCCCAACCCCATGTGGCCCAGGATGGGGGCCCACAGGGCTGCCAGTTTACTCAGAGATGTATAGTAATGAAGTAGAACTACTTCACTACTGTACTTAAGTACTAAAAGGCCGTATCTGTACTCTACTGAAGTATTGTTTTTTTCTCCAACTTCCACTTTTACTTCAGTACATATTTTCGATGAGTTTAATACTTTTATGAATCAGACGATAAAATAAGACGATAAAATAGCTATTAACCTAATCATCTGAATCAACTAATTAACTTTAAACAACTGCAAAAGATTCCAGGGGATTTTAAATACTCCCAGCCTGGTTCATTACTCAAAACCGCAATCATGGGTAAGACTGCAGACCTGACTGCTGTCCAGAAGGCCATCATTGACACCCTCAAGCAAGAGGGTAAGACA
>JAUYWG010000032.1:19830564-19840602 GCA_034779775.1 Enteromius afrohamiltoni
ACTACATAACACAGTACTTGTACTTTTACTTTCAGTATTTGAGTAGTACATTTTAAAATAAACTACTTGCAATACTTCCACTTCCATAGTACTTCCACTTAAGTATGGTGCTTAAAGAGCACTTCAACTTCTACTCAAGTCACTTTTTTTGATAGAGCACTTGTACTTTTACTCTGGGTCTCTAGTACTTTATACATCTCTGGTTGTACTGAAGCAAGTGGTTGGGGGCAGAGCACATGACTTAACATACAGTTCTTGCATGTGGAATTTCAGAAAAAAATCAATATATCGATAAGATTATGGATATAATTGAAGGGAAACAGCCTTCTGGCTGACTGTGGAATATTGAGATTTGTTTCCACACCTACTGGGCGAAGGAGACCCAGATGAAGCACAGCCAGAGTTACTTCGCTCTAGGTCCGACTGTGGGGCAGGGAGGACTCAGGTTCACTTAGCTAAGGGAAACACTGAGATATTTTAGGCGCACGGATCCCGTGGGAATGGTGCAGCAAGCCGGCACCAGCCTGTGACCAAACGGATAAGACGAGGCTCCTTGTTGAGTGAGCTCTCAATCCTAAGGGGCAAGGCTCTCCCTGGTATAGATAGGCCAGGGAGATGGCTTCAACCCCTCAATGAGCCAACCTCTGTTTGGAGACAGCATTCCCTTTCTGCTGTCCACCATAGCAAATAAAGAGCTGCTGGGAGCATCTGATGCCCCGATGCGGTCAGTGTAGAGGCGCAAAGCGCGTAGAGGACACAACAACTCTAAGGCTGGGTCTGCATCCTCCCGGGGCAGAGCTTGTAGTTTCACTACCTTATCGCAAAAGGGCATGGTAGGAACCTTGGGCATGTTGCCTGGCTGGGGTCTCAGGATGACATGAAAATCAGCCGGTCCGAACTCTAGGCATTCTTTGTCGACAGAGAAGGCTTGTAGGTCCCCTACCCTCTTGATGGAAGCCAGCGCAGTTAACAGTGCTGTTTTCAGTGTCAGACTGAAGGGGCTCGCAAAGAGCTTGCCGCAGGCCGTGTAGGGCGACGGCAAGGTCCCAAGAGGTGTGGTCTCAGGGGATTAACCCGACGCGCACTTCTAAGGAACCAGACAATGAGTTGGTGCTTCCCGAGGGACGCACCCTCCACTGCATCGTGATATGCAGCTATGGCAGCAACATTCACTTTAAGAGTCGAAAGGGATAGCCTGCAGTCCAACTTCTCTTGCAGGAAAGAAAGCACAACTGCGATCGTGCATCTCTGTGGGTCCTCTCCGTGAGAGGAGCACCAGTCGACGAACAGACCCCATCTCAGAGCGTAAGCCTGCCTCATAGAGGGAGCTCTAGCTTGGAAGATGGTATCTACGACAGCGCTTGAAAGACCAGAGAAGTCTGACGCGTCCCATCCAGGAACCAGATGTGCAGGTTCCACAGATCGGGACGCGGGTGCCATATGGTGCCCATCCCCTGAGAAAGAAGGTCCTCTGCTAAATGAATAAATAAAAATGTTAATGAAAGAATTATAATATGTACATGAAAACATTGTGCAGAAGTAACTTTGACAACAAAAAAAAGGAACCTCAAGGTTGATTGAAGTAAACGTGAGTAAATGTAGGGCCCCATTCCTATATTTGCCTGAGGCCCCAAATTCACTAAATCCACCCCTGCACTGGGGGAAAGGCGTATTTGAGTCCCGGAGGCCAGCTGTGAGCCAGTGCATCCCTGCTGAGCGATTCTTTGGACTTATGGTGGGAATAAAACAACTGGCAATGGGCAGACTCGGGGGAGGCGAAGAGAACTATCTTGGCCTCGCCGAAGTGGCTCTATATCAGTTGGGCTACCTGACTGTGGCGCCATTCTCCCAGGTCGGCTGCACAGTTGAGAATCCCTGGAATGTGAACAGTGCGCAGCAATTTGAGCCACTTGTGACTCCACAGGAGCAGATGGCGGGTGAATTGTGACATGCGGCGGGAGTGTAAACCACCTTGTTTGTTGATGTACGCAATGACCACTGTGTTGTCCGTCTGGACCTGCATGTGCTTGTGGCGCAGCATCGGGAGAAAGCAATGCAGAAGTATTGCTAACAACTCGAGGCAACTGATATACCAAAGCAGCTGGACGCCCAGATAGTTCCCGTGAGTGAGCTATTATCAGCCAGTCGTCGAGATAATTGAGGATGCGGATGCCCTTTTGCCACAGAGGGAAGAGGGCACCCTCCACGACTTTCGTGAAGACGTGGGGAGAGAGGGACAGGCCAAAGGGTAAGACTCTGTACTGATATGCTCAACCCTTGAACGCAAACCGGAGAAGTGGTCTGTCAAGGCAAAATCGAAACATGAAAGTACGCGTCCTTTAGGTCGATGGCTGCGAACCAATCCAGGCTCTGGATGCATGTTAGTATGCTCTTCGGAGTGAGCATTTTGAATGGCAGCCTGAGAAGGGACCGATTCAAAGCTCTCAGATCCAGGATGAGTCTCAGCCCACCGCTCTTTTCATCTCGGCTGGAGGGACAGGCTCAATTGCTTCCTTCGCCAGTAGGACAGCAACCTCCGCACACAGGACTGCAGCATCACTGTCTGAGCGGACAGTGGTGTAGTGGATGCCACGGTACCTGGACAGGCGTCTGGCGAACTGAATCGCATAGCCGAGGCATACTGTCCGTATCAACCACCGCGAGGGGCTGGAAAGCACTATCCTGGATCCCAGCCAAGTCGCTAGGGGAATCAAGTGCCCTGGGTCAGCATCTGAGGAGACAAAAACATTTGGGTCAGATGGGAACCTCTGGGAACTGGGCCCGGCGGTGACAAGTTTTTTGTTACTCTTTCTATGTGCACAGAAGCTCCTCCAGGAGTGGGGATGGAGATGTCATCGTCGTCATCCGAAGTGCAGTCCTCATCACCTCCGGGCTGCCTGTGTCAGGAACGCTTCCCGCCCCTCCGGTAGTTTTTGGACGGTCCCTGAGCTGCAGGCGGCGCCCCTTGCTCATGGCCAGCTCGACGGCAGGCCGCCAGTCGGGCATCGGGTGCCTCGGCGGGGGTCGGAGCAGAAGTACTGAATGCCGCGGGGGGTATGTCCTCAGTAACGAGCAGGGGAGGCTGTGCACTCGGGGACCGGCTGGCCCGCTGAGGCAGGATATGAGGCATCGCCTCGGTCTTGTCTGGACTGCCGAGAACCCTGGGCCAAGTCCTCGACAGTGAGAAAATTCACTCTTTCTCCCGGTTGCCCAGGGAAGACCTAATGCGGCAACTCCGTGCACTCAGAGATCTTTGCTTACTGGATATGCAAGATGACATGCACAGCCGGCCTTTAAAAAGATGAGAGAGCAGGAAGATCATAGGAACTCTTAAAGTCAGGATGCTCCACTCTATCTTTCTCCAGAACTCATTGAGGGAGTCTCAGAATGGTGAAGGCTCTGAAGCTAAAATCTGCATGTGCATTCCGCTCGTGTCCCCTTATACTCACGCAGTGATGAGGTGCACCTGAGTGCAATCAAGTGTACGTCAATATCCATTGGCCTATTGTATAAAGCTCAAAAGCAATTGGTCTCTCTGGCGAGTACCCATATGTAATATCGAAGTGATTCAACTGAAAGGGTAACTGGATGGATGGATGGTTGGATGGATAGCTGGATGGATAGCTGTGTCTGTGGTTGTGGTCATGTTTATGTTCCTCAGCTGTGTTGTGTTTTGACTGTCTGCCAGCAGCAGCAGCAGTCGTTCTCACACCCAAACACTGACTATAAATCAGAGCTTTAACACAGTTGATTGTGCCATTGTGTATCTCACCCTTCTGAACTTCGATATCAGCAGAGCAGTGTAAGAGAAACTGTCCATGATGCAGAAAACACTAAGCTCTCCATTGTGCTGCTTTTGTGGGCGAAACCTCGCGATAACACCTCAGAGCATATAGGCCACATATATCAGACAGTCCGGATTTTTCCCTCCGGTTAGTCTCTCGGTCTTTCACTTTCTCGCTCACTTTACTGGATAGTTGCTCAGGATCCAGGCAGGGAACGATGTCTCAGTATTCAGGGAAGGTGAGTAAATTTCAGGGCATATTGTTTGTCATTTTCTGAATAAATAAATAAAGAAAGAAAGAAAAAAATGTGCATACTATACTAATAATATAATGTGCAACATTTTTTTAATTCTTATACAAAATATGTTTTTTCTGCATAATTTGCAATGTGCACAGCTGTAGTTTGTGGTTCTGCATGTACACTTGAATACCTACAATACCAGTATATGTGTCTCATGCGCCCAAATGAATGCACTCTTTTTCTATTACATATCTCAGTGCACACATTCTGTGCTGCAGAATTCAACAATAACATTACATACTGTAATGTTTGCATTTGGCCTTAACTAAAACATAATAATAAAATAAAAACTGAAATAATACAAAATGAAAAAGTCAAATAAATAGCTAAGAAATGTGGATTTGAGTTCTAACAAAAAAAAAATTACTATTTATTAGGTTTTTAAATTGTACGAATAGCTGTAAATGTTAATGATGGATATGAATCAATAATCCCTGAAACATTGTGACATGTTTATGTTTTCCAGCCCATTGTAACTATTGCTTCCTTGATTATCACAAACTATTTTTGCAATTTCGACCTCAGCTTTGTAGCCTGCTGCAGCTTTACTAGCTTGAAATATTCACAAAAGCAGAATTTTACATAAGAAATGTTCAATTTAATATAGAAAGCTAAAGTTTAGGAAAACTGCAAGGCATACAAAAGCATCTGCGTATCTAAAAATTTAAAGAATGTCTCAACAGTTGATATTTCACTGTGACTGTCTTATTTTTTCCCTAAATTCTTTAGGCATTTTTAGTACATTATTTAGAAATAAAACCTTAAAATGATTTATGGAGTTGCCCCAAACAAGCTATTCGAATTTACATTTGCTCCATATGCTCTGCTGGGTTAATGCCAAGATGGAGTAAGAAAATTCACAAGTTGGAAAGTGTTCACAGTGTGATGCTAATTAATAAAGCTCACGCTGCGATCTCATGTAGTTTCAGTTTCACAGAGTCTGTTTCACCACCGGTGACTGTAGCTGAATCAAAAACCTCTGCGTCTTCTTCCAGATAGTGTTCTTCGAGGGGAAGTGCTTCACGGGCCAGAGGCTGGAGGTGTTCGGAGACTGTGAGAACTTCCAGGACCGTGGTTTCATGAACAGGGTGAACTCCATCCGGGTGGAGAGCGGGGCCTGGGTGTGCTTCGATCATCCTGATTTCAAGGGACAGCAGTACATGTTGGAAAAAGGAGAGTATCCAGATTTCCAACGCTGGAATGCCCACAATGATCACATGGGCTCCTGCAAGCCAATCAAAATGGTGAGGATCAAGACACCTAGTGGAAAACATAAAGTGTATTGCTAATACATTTTCTTTCCTACGTAATTGTTTGCAAATATTACAGTGAAATGTCAAGTGACACGTTCAAGTAGAAGAACTGAAATGGTATTTTATACATACTCCAGTATCCTTTATTTGCAACTTTGAAAAATAATTTTTATAATGTCATGTTTTTGAAGAAGAAAAGAAGGTTTTTTTTTAAACAAAATTAGTATGCTGCATTATTGCATGGCATCATTAAATTGAGTGGAATTAAGTTATATAAGCATATTTTTTTATTTTGTTCACTTTATGTAAATGTGCTAACTTTTGGCTGTTTGTTCAATTATCAGTAAAAAACACTGTGCATATTGGGACGCATTGTCAAGGTTATTATAATAAACCAATACTACACCTAAACTCATTAAAACTGTGTCTTTACTTGAATTTAGTTTTTTAAACTTCAGATACACTGAAAAAGAGATATTGTTTGAAATAATCTTCACTCCAAAATTTCTAGTAAATTTGACAAATAATTGCATAAAGACATGTATTGTAATGTAAATGTAATGGTAAATTACATTTTTAATCGATTAATTTACAATTCTAAAAAAACAAGTTCACAAATATTGCTATTTGTCATTTACTGTAGTTGAACTTTGTGTAGAACAGCTCAAATTAAAACTTGGCCTATAATTGAAATGAAAAATGCAGAATTAAAAATACATAAAAACTAAAGAGCAATATTTTTAAAATGTAATAATAAAAAATGAATAAAGACATCAAAATGACAAACTCAAAACATTAATGAAAACCATAACAGTCTTTCAGTGATACTGAAACAAGACTGCACATAATACTAATCAGTGTACTCTGCTGTATAGAGTGATTAGATTAGTTTGCTCATCAAGTATTCACTGCACAAAGAAAATCTGCATTCTGAAAACAACTTGCTCTTCTATAGTATGCATCTGACCTCCGAGTTTTAATTTTGACTGTATGACTTTTTTTTTTTAATGTGACACTCACCTCTGTTATAATGTGCTTGTCTGTGTCTGTCAGCATGGGGAGCACTACAGGATGGAGCTTTATGATGGGCAAAACTTTACCGGTCAGTGTGTTGAACTGTGTGACGACTGTCCCTTCCTCCAGAGCACCGGATTCAGCAAGAAATGCCTCAACTCCATTAAAGTCTACGGAGACGGAGCGTAAGTTTAAACTTTGATTAAAAGTGCATAAGCTTTCATTTAATTTCAAATCTGTGCCATCAATCGTCATTGCTAAATAATTTGCAATATTAAATGTATGCAACTTGCAGGACAATCTTTTGCATATTTAGATTTTTTTTAAAAATGCAATTTAAATGTACAAATGTAACAATGGTCATCCCTCTTTTTTTCCGTTCATATAGAATAATCAGTAGCTAACAAAATCAAATATCTCTCTTTCTTCCTCTTTTCCGGTTTAGATGGGTCATGTACGAGGAGCCAAACTATCGTGGCCGAATGTACATTGTGGAAAGAGGAAACTACTGCTCATTCATGGACTGGCAAGCTGAGAATCCCAACATCCAGTCTATCTGCAGGGTGGTTAACTATTTCTAAACTGTTACATCCCAAAACAGCCTCGCTCTTAAAGGAAAATCAATGTCTCAAAGCATACTTACCCCAAATAATCAATCAAATGAATCTGAACTTTGATTTATATTACTGAATAACACAGCTATGTGCTTTTAACCCTTATTGAATTTCAATGATGAATCAGTTATTTAAAAATGAAAATGCAATTAGCACAGAAATATCCTTGTATGTTTTATTTTGTATTTGTACTGAGGCAATGAGTTGAAATAAAAGTGAATTGTAAAAGATTTTTTTTTTTGCAAACCTTGCTGCTCTCTCTCTCTCTCTCTCTCTCTCTCTCAAAAAAACCCACTACATATACTCTAAATATACCTCCCATACATGCTTGAATATTTTTGATACACAGATTTCACAGCAAAACCACACATGAACAACACTACATTTTTTGGAAATGTTAAGCATTTTACTTGCTGAGTTATCCACCAGGGGGCAGAAGACATGTAAAAACCACTAAAAGCCACTCACAACACCACTGACACCAGTAACATGCCTTCACAAGGTAACTTAAAACAATCTTTTGATATTGCAAATATCTCTTCCTTTAATTTGGAAATGCATTGCAAAAACATTGCATATGCATGTAGGATGTATTGTAAAAATTGAAGTGTTGTTATTGGTGACTAAATGTTAAACTAAACTATTAAAAATCACTGTTATTCATTTAAATGAAGCTGAAATAAACATTATAACACTAGATAAATAAAATAAAAATAATAGAAATAGAAATGAAAGCTAAATAGAAATAAGACAATAAAATTACAAAAGACACTCCAATAAAACTAAATGAAATATTTAAATCAAAACTAAAAAAAATATATGCAAATATATACAAAAAAGGTCAATGTAAATTATAATGAAAATAACACATGGCTTCACCAAAAACTGAAAATTAATTGAAAATGTTCTGTTTTCTCTTGTAAATTGTTTTTGATTCAGACAACACCTTTTTTTTCACTAGAGAAAGCAATATTATGATTGGAATATGCACATTTGATCCCAAAGAAATGGTTTGAAGTTAAAAACATCTCAATGAGGGATTTATTTCTTACAAACAGAAGCAGCTTTCCACTTTTTGAGACTGGAGTGGTGTGGATTATAATGATGTTTTTATCAGCTGTTGGGACTCATTCTGACGGCACCCATTCACTGCAGAGCATGCATTGATTTAGAAATGATGTAATGCTACATTTCTCCAAATCTGATTAAATAAACTCATCTACATCTCATATGTCCTGAGCTTCAGTATATTTTTTGGTTAAACTATTCCTTTAAAACAGATTTAAGACCTTTTGTGAACTTTGGAATCAGATGCATGTTTGTTCTTTCCTTCCCTTCACGCCATCTTCTCTGAGCAGCTTGTTTAAGCTCAAGGTAACACAAGCGCAACGGCTCCTCTCTCAAGCAACAGTGCAAGTCTTTGTATTGGAAAGCCTGTGTGAGGGGAATATCCTGGGTTTGTTCGCGACAGCTGAGTATCCGGGGGTCTGGGGGAGGAATGTGACCCTCTGAAGTTTTTGTTAGCGGGGGGGGACAAAGCCGTGACCTCTGGGGTCAAGCAGCACTGGGGGTTTCTCTCACTCGTTGTGTCGTTGATTGGTTGTGTAGAGAAGAAACATTTGACATGCCTGAGTTTAGCACTAACTGCTTCACTAAAGATTAGAGACTATCCAGGTCATAAATAATGTAGTATTAGGTCACGTGTTTGTATGCATTTGAAAACAGTTCAATTTAATATAACACAGTTTGAACAGTACAACTGAACACAAATTAAACAAAGATTGAATTTTTTCATTAGCTTTAGAAATTTTTGAGTCCAATGATAATGCAGGTTTGATTTTAATGTTGTACATATAATGTATAATATAGCTGAAATAGTGTAGTTAAGCACATCTGTAGTATTTTATTTTATTCATTTATACCATATATTGTAAAATAAATAAATAAATAAATACATAAATAAATAATTACACAATGTTGTTCAGATTTTTTGGAACAATAATATAATTGTTATTATTTCTAGTGGGATGTTAATTTATATATATATATATATATATATATATATACATTTAAACAAAACAGGGGTGGAATTTAGTTTAACTGTATTTTCAGCCTCATAGTTGATTAGCAAAAGCAGACAAAACATATAAAAAGCTTCTGTAAGCCTAGGATTTGACAACATTATAATATTATGAATAATCCAACCAACAAATAAAATACATTATAATATTACTTACATATATATATATATATAGATATATATAGATATATATATATATATATTAGGGCCGGGGCTCAATTAAAAAATATAATCCAATTAATTAGAGGTTTTGTAATTTATTAATCGAAATTAATCGCATCTAAATATTTGACCTGAGAACAGTGAGAAGTAAGTTTTTTCATATGGATTTTTTGTATACCATTGAATAATGACTGAACACATAAGCTTAAGCAACAAAATATTGTTTAAGTCCAACAGACCAGTGCAATATTGCCATTAAGTGTAGCAATAGGATATTTAGAATAAATATAGTAGCCTACATTTCAGGAACCCTATAGGTGGGTAGACTTTCTTTCGTCAGGTGCGTGATTTCACATTGAGCACAGCCGTTGTTCACTGACGAGATGACTAGATGACTAGATGTCGAACGTCCACATATGGTGGACATCTTACCACAGGCTGCTCGCTCACCCAAAATATTGTGTCATTCTATATACAGGTCCTTTTCAAAAAATTTGCATATTGTAAGTTAATTATTTTCTGTAATGTACTGATAAACATTAGACTTTCATATATTTTAGATTCATTAGACACAACTGAAGTAGTTTTTAAGCCTTTTATCGTTTTAATATTGATGATTTTGGCATACAGCTCATGAAAACCCAAAATTCCTATCTCAAAAATTGAGCATATTTCATCCGACCAATAAAAGAAAAGTGTTTTTAATACACAAAAAAATCAGTTATGTTCAGTTATGCACTCAATACTTAGTTGGGAATCCTTTTGAAGAAATGACTGCTTCAATGCGGCGTGGCATGGAGGCAATCAGCCTGTGGCACTGCTGAGGTGT
>JAUYWG010000032.1:19855980-19869816 GCA_034779775.1 Enteromius afrohamiltoni
CTCTGTTCTTCTACTTGATAATGTTCAGTGCTTTGCTACAATCTGTATTGTTAAAAGCGCTATATAAATAAAAGTGATGCTGCCACCACCATGCTTCACTGTTGGGACTGTATTGGACAGGTGACGAGTAGTGCCTGGTTTAGCATTAAGACCAAAAGGTTCTATCTTGGTCTCATCAGAACAGAGAATCTTATTTCCCTCCATCTTGGAGTCCTTCAAGTGTTTTTTAGCAAACACCATGCAGGCTTTCATGCTTTCACATAATCATAACCACTTACCGGTTTCTGATCTTCGTCCTCTGATGACTCTGTCTCCTCCTCCTCTTCCTCCTCATCCTCAGGGAATTCCACATCCGACTCTCCTGGCGCAATTGGCACACAGATGGTGAGGTTGGGATTGGTCATGTAACTGTCATCTCCTTCTGGATTAATGTATTTCTCTTCATGGCGCTCTAAACTTCCCACTCCACCGTTGCACTCAGTGTGGTTCTCTTTCAGTGACACCTGCACCTCTTTGGTCTTCTGTCTGTGCTGTGTCAGGTTCCCGTTGAAGATATCTTTGATGGCATCCAATAGCCAAGTGAAACCAAAGTGGATTCGGCTGATGGCTATCTGAAGGTTGTTCATTTCCCCATCATCATCAGGTGCTGACAAATTATCAGAGCTGAAGGAGCTCAACAACAGGGCCAGAAACAGATTCAACACCTAGAGAGAAACCAAGAACACAGATCTGTAGGAAATTGTATGATTAAGATAAACTACATTTGGGGTGTGTTTTGAGTGGTACATGTTGAATAGAATTTACCAAATCTTTATATCCGAACTAGCAAAGAAACACAGTTTTGGTTAATCTAAAAACCTTCAGTTACATAAACAGCAGTCTGTGTTTCTGGGAACAACAGTCTTTAAGATAAGTCCTTGTTCCATTGCAGGAATGTTAACCACTTAAAAAAATGTCCCATGTTCACCGTAGCAGGCTTTTTTCTTGCAGTCTGGTCTATTACAAGATCCACTTTGTGGGTTGTCATGGAAACCTGATTAGTTGCACTCTGACCTTTAATCACACTATACAGCAAAAATAATCCCAAACTGACTTGTGCCAAAAAAGAGATGGACTGTGATATAGAGGGTTTGACATGGAATGCCCACAAAAGTCTAGTGATAACAGATTCCTGCTTGATAGACTTGATAGGCCACAAGGTCATCCTTCAGATAATTTGTTTTCTATTGTATATTGAAAAATGAAAAACTGAAACTGTCGTTCAGGGACAGAAAATGATTATACTACTTGAATCTTAAATCTCTACACATGGGCGGAGTGAAACGCTCCTTTCCGCTGATTGATCAGCCAAACATTAAAACATAATAAGAGTCCTCAGCCTCTACAAGTTTATTATTTCTACTACATTTGATATCTTTCTCATCATCAAACAGCCATACTAACAAATGGTTTAAAACAAATTGTACCGAAGCAGAGCCTATAGACAGAGCTGTCTTTTGTGTATTAATAAATTCTGTAACCTACTTGTGAAATATTAGTTTATCTCATAAATATTAATTTACTTTGCACCTGCACTCACAAATACTGCCAGTAAATACTGTAATAAATCACTGCCATTTATGCACTTTCATTTAATATAAATGTGTGTATGGCTGTGCGTACTGTGTGTAAATAAATAAGGTTGTGTGCTAAAGATGTAGGCTAACATTAGTATTTGTGAGTGCAGGTGCAAAGTAAATTAATATTTATGAGATTTACAGAATTTATTCATACACAAAAGAAAGCTCTGTCTATAGGCTCTGCCTCAGTACGATTTGTGTCAAACCATTCGTTAGGCTGTTTGATGGAGAGAAAGATATCAAATGTAGTAGAAATAATAAACTTGTAGAAGTGTAGGACTCTTATTATGTTTTAATGTTTGGCTGACCAATCAGAGGTGAGGGGCGTTTCACTCCACCCACTTGCAGAGATCGAACATTCAAGTGGTTCACTCGTTTTCTGTCCCTGAACGAAAAAACTAAATTTTTTTTGTTTTGTTGGAACAAATGAATAATTTTTTTGGGTTTCCGTTTTTTAGTTTGAAAACGGATATGGAATGGACGGAAGATACCAATACTAATAGCAAAGATGGCGACATCCATAAAAGTCTTAAAACTTTGACACGACAAGAGTTAGATCAAGAGTTAGAGTCAGCTTTTACATTTTACTGGAGAGCGAAACATTCAAATCGCCAGCAGAACAAAACTGACTGGAGTGGCTCCGGTGAAAAAAACTGACTGGATTTCATTGTAAATTACCAAAAACACAAGAAAACATATAACACATGGTAGACACGCATTTGTGCGGCAGAGCGGCTCTTTCAGACAACTTATGTGTGTGCTTATTATTAAGGACTCAAATACAGGATTGACAACCATATTTTGCTTCTGTGTGAACGTGGCCCTTAATTGACCTCATTAATTGGTTGTTGGTCAACTAGTCGTCCATACTGATCCATCTTTGTATTGACATGACGTTGAGTAAATAAATAGGCTATGTTCTGGGTGAACTATTTGTACAAAGCCCAGTTTAGATTGAAGGTTATACTTTGTACATTGATCTTTGATGGATTGTGGTTTGTAAACAAGCACCCCAAAAATTGCAGTACATACTGTATAAAAACAAAAAATACAAATAGATAGTATTAAATGATTTCTCGTACAGATAAGTCAGTTTTTGTCCTTTTTTTGTCTAGTATTTTAGAAAGAACCAAATCTAGTCCATGCTGTCTGCCACGTCTGCCCCTCTATCTGGCTTTAAAAAGCCATGTAGTTCAATTAACAGTGACAAACAACTGTTTCTTCTGTGTATTACAACATTTATAGAGTACACAAGTTGCCAGTTATGAGTTGGAGAAACCAGAAGAGGATAATTGTGTATACTTAAGTGTACTTGAGCACAAGCCTGTGGATCTATTCCACAAATGTGTCCCTAAGCAACACACAACAGGGGACTTCTGGGTAAAATATCAATGTTAAAGCTAAAATTGGTTGATTTATTTTCTTGGTAAGGACCTTAGTGAGGGTACATGCTATCATTTCATTTGACTAAAAAGAATACGTGACCATTTCTATTTATTACTAATTCATTTTCCTTTGCGTTAGCCCTAAATATGGCATTTATCCTGAGGGATCATTTATTTAATGTTTATAATCTGCGAAATACATTTGGCAATCTAGGCTATATATATACAATATGATGGTAAATGGTAAGATTCACACATCTTTTGAGAAAAAAATTAATATTGAATATAATTGCACTTGTCACTTAATAGAACAAAATTGCTAACAACTACTTTTAGGACAGTCATCATGTCAAAACAGAAAAACTGGAAAGCTTAGTGGCATCTTATTTTCCGGGAAAAGACCTTCAGTTACTTTTCTTAGAGGTATTTTTTGGTCACAGCTTGATCATAGAAGAACATCTGGGAGAATTAAGTAATATTTCTTTAATTCCATCTTGTGTATCCTCACAGTCTCACAGAGATTTTTCTTAGGGTATGATGGTTTGTCTAAATATATTGAAATGTAAAGAATGATAAAGCAGGCATGCCAAAAACTATTTGATAACTGTCAGATGCACAAGGAATAAAAACTGCCATAAATATTTAAGCCAATTTATTATTTCAAGATGCAAAATTGCTTATATTTTTTTTATAGTATTTAACAAAATGTGTTAATGAACAAACAGCTGGACACTGTTGCAAATTCTAAATTGTTTATGGTATAAATCTTTTTTTTTTTAATAAATCAATAAATGAACATGAAATATTGTTATATTAATGTATATACATATCATTTTATTATGTGAAAAGAAATCACGCTTACCACCAGGTTTCCTATAACCATAACCAGCATGAAGACCAGAATGCAAAGCGGCTGTCCGGCCACCTCCATACAGTCCCACATAGTCTCGATCCACTCCCCGCACAAGACCCTGAACACGATGAGAAACGAATGGAAGAAGTCCTTCATGTGCCAGCGAGGAAGGGTGCAGTCGTAGCTGATCTTACACACGCAGTCCTGATAGTTCTTTCCAAACAGCTGCATGCCCACCACAGCAAAGATGAAGACGATAATGGCCAAGACCAGCGTTAGGTTTCCCAAGGCACCCACAGAGTTACCAATGATCTTTATCAGCGTGTTGAGGGTAGGCCATGACTTTGCCAGTTTGAAAACTCTCAGCTGAAAACAAAATACAGAACGTATGTATTCCGTATTGAAGTTAATACTCTCTGCAGTGAATGGGTGCCATCAGAATCAGAGTCCGAACCGCTGATAAAAATATCATAAGCTGAAAAACGTCCATCCCCTGTTAATCTCTCAAATCAAAATCCACCAAATTGATTGTTTAAATTTATTTGGGACTTTTTTTTCACTTGTAAACACTATGTGATCTGTGCAAATTTCTTTCCTGGATAACTGGAGATTAAATTTTCACTGGAGCAAGCATTATTATGGATGGGGTTCTCAAATTTTAGCCAGAAGAAATGGTTAAAAGTTAAAAGCATCTTGATAGATTTGTTTCTTACAAATCTTTGTACTTCGCAAAATTTTGACTGATGAACACAAGTTCTGAGGATTATTTTGATGTTTTTATGAGATGCTTGGACTCACATCATAATGGCACCCATTCACCTCTGAAGATCCATTATTGAGGAAGTAACATAATGCTAATTTTCTCCAAATCTGTTCCAATAAAGAAGCAAAAAGATTTATTATAAATGGCCTGAGGCTGAGTACATTTTTGGTCAGTCATGTAATTTAACCCCAACGATATTCTTTGTTTTCAGCTAATGGCACCGTTTCTTATGTAAATTCACCTAAATGGTATTTTATTTGAACTAAAGCATGGCCTATGTTAAACTAAAAGAAAGTGTAGCCCAACATATTTAATCTCACTAATGGATAAAGGATTACTGCTCGGCCAAATATGCACATGTGGGTGAAGCCATGAAAAAAGTAATTTTTAACGTACACACAGTACTGCTTAACAACAGTATTTATCACAATATAAAAGGATGTTAAAAGCTCTGTGCAGCTTTAATCTGATAATGAATAGCAAGACTCTCGAGTTCAAAGGGGTCAAACAAGTTCAAATGGACAGCGTGTGCCACATTTGTCACGCAAACTGCGTTTTATATCACATAAATACTGATTGCATAAACTTAAAACTTTGATGGAATGTCGATACAATTGCTTGCTACATAACATAGATTCAAACATGAATATCAGTTTAAAAGGTAAGTTTCAAGATCACTGAACACACACAATAAGTCCTTTACACAGTCTTACATGTGTTTAAAATTGAACTGGAGATTAGGTGCTGAGCATCCGGTCAGAGGAGAACTGGCCCCAACTAAGCCTGGTTTCTCCCGAAGTTTTTTTTTCCCCCATTCTCTCATGGATGGGGTTTTGGTTCATTGCTGCTGTCGACTCTGGCTTGCATAGTTGGGGACACCTGATTTCTAGTGACTATCGTCGTTTTGATTACAGAGACTGTCTCTGCATTTGATAAATAAATAGTTTCATCTTGTCATTATACATTACCTATTCTCCTATTTAATAATGTTCAGTGCTTTGCTACAATTTGTATTGTTAAAAGTGCTATAAAAAAATAAAAGTGATTGATTGAATTAATGTGAATTTATGTCCTTTTAAGGGATAATACTGAACTGTTTAAATCTACTTTCTAAGAAATGTTCAAAATGGTCCACTCTGAATGACACACACTAAAAATATTTGCTGCCAAAATTATGTATTATGAATATTGTGATTTAATGTGATTTAATGATTTAATTTAATTTTCTTAGCCATAATGACATAGTAGTTTAATAATCTATGTCATGTGATTTTTGAATATGTGAATGCATTTTAACAAACATTTCTGTGAAAACACACTGCTTCAGTTAACTGATTGAAAACTCTTGATTCAATGACTCATTCAATGATTCACATCTCCTTTGCTTATGCAATTTCTCATATATTGCGCATGTGGAAAACCCCAGTGTCCAATCTAGTGAATTAACTATTTCCAAGCAGAGTCTAAACTTACCAGTCTGAACGAACGGAGAACAGACAGACCCTCCACGTTGGAAAGGCCCAACTCCATCAGACTCAAACAAACAATAATTCCATCGAAGATGTTCCAGCCTTGCTGAAAGTAGTAGTATGGATCCAGGGCAAAGATCTTCAGCACCATCTCTGCCGTGAAGATTCCAGTGAACACCTGGTAAGCAAGAACTCAATTTTACTTTGATATTAAAGAAGCAAAGAAACAGGGCTGTTTGAGATGCTCAAACACAGTTGGTGAGAGCGCCACTGTTTGTTTTTACCAGGTTTCCAACACTCAGCATGCTGTTGAATTCATCAGTCATGGGATAGTGCTCCAGCGCCATGAACAATGTGTTGAGAACAATGCAAATGGTGATCGCAAGGTCCAGGAAAGGGTCCATCACCATGACTTTAAGCGTGTCCTTCACTCTGAGCCAGGCAGGAGAACATGTCCAAATCAGGTACTTCTTCGCAAATTCATACCAGCATGGAGGACATTTCTGATGGGCTTCTTCAAGTTCTAAGAAATAGAAATTAAAATCCATTAGTTAAAATGAGGTAACGAGAACAAATCTGGACATTAAGGGGAGCTGATGTTTGATACTTCTGCCCACAGATTCACAGACAAAGCTTTAAGCTAAACAGTGAATCTGAACTATTTCAACTGAAAAAAACTTGCACTGACTGATCGTAAAACACGTTAGTGGTTTTGTTTTGTTTTTACTCACCTGTATTGTTTTTTGTTTTTTTTACAAGGCAAGATTATAACAATGTCCTAACTGAGTTATGGCCTAATCATGGATAAGGCTAAGCCCTGTCTATGAAACCGGGCCCGGTGTTTTAGATTAAATTATTTAAAAGAATTTGAATCAACTTTTAGCAGCTAGTATTATCTTTTAGTTATTTCCTCTTGACAGCCTTGAGATATTTGTCTCATGTGAGAAAGGTTTAGAAGAGAGCTCAAACTGCTCAGATTTGTCAGGGTGCAAAAATCTGTAATAAAAAATGAGACATTTCTTTTCAAAATCTTCTGATATTCAGTGATGATTTTATAGTTCATGTCAACTATTTTCTCTCTTGTGTTTTTTTGTATTTTTCATAAACAATTTTAGTCCATCACACCATCTATGACATCACTGAAGAAGCTGACGGAGCTCAGTCCTCTCTTCCTGCGCGGGGCTGGGACTTCCTCCTGCACGTCAACAGTCAGCTTGGCAACTGGAATGGTCTGTTCATTCTGACACGCTGGCCCCTGTTAATCAAAGTGAACATCAAAATGACAAATCTTTTACAAAACCTAGTGAACACATTTCATGGAAAATGGGTGTAATGGGATAAGACCATACCATGTCCTCCCTGACCTTCTCCATGCTGAATGCTGGAACAGAGGTGGGGGTGTGTGGGCCGATGCTGGTGATGCCGTTCTGGTCGAGAGAAATGTTTAGTTTGCCATTCAGGATGAGGGTGGGCATGAACACCTGTGACGAGTGGCTCCTGATGCTGCTTGTACGACGCTTGATCCACGGTGTCGCCATGGAACCTGCTCGGCTCCTCCCACCATGGATGCTGTGCTCGTCATCTGCAAAGTCAGCCTCTGAACTGTTGCGTGGCCGGAAGGTAAAGATGCTGAGCTGGCTTCCACGACGGGTGCTCAGAGGATGGGAGGAGAGAGTGGCTAGGAAAGGGTGAGCTGGCTGGAGGACAGGAGTGTGAAAGAGAGATTAGAAAGTTGATGATGAAAAGACAAGATATTCAACAAGAGAGCAGGGTTAGTATCATTAGGTAAAACTAAACTTATAAAAGACTTTATTACAAATACAATCTAGAAAAGTAAACATTAAAGAAATAATTTCTTTAAATAACAATAATGAATAAATAATTTCGTTATTCTGCTAAACACAAAGATATTTTGAAGAAAGTTTGTAACCAGGCTGTTTTGGGTAAATTTTTTTTTCATACTATAGAAGTGATGCACAAAAAAGCAATAAGTGACCCTTTATTAATTAGTACTATATATATAAAAAAGGACAAAAACAACAAAATTGCTAAAACTTAAACTAAAATTAAAGTGCTGACAAAAAATTATATCAATTTAAAATACTAACGGAAACTATTGTATATCAATGACACTAACATATTAAAGACAGAATAAACTTTTTTTTTTACTTTTTATAGCAATATCGGTTATATTTTATATTACAATTTATATTAGCTTTTAGAAAGAAAAAAAAACTAACAACTTTAATAAGCATTTAAAATAATTGTATTTTTATTTTTTTGTTTTGGACTTTCAAGGTACACTTGGTAACTTTTCCTAATAAATATTTTTATAGGCAACAGCTTTTTTTAATTCGGAAAAAAGACTGAGCCAAATATAAATACAACAGTTATGAAATAGTACTTACTTTTTCATCAAATGGGTCAAATTTTGGCAAAAAGTTGTCCTCCATCTCTTCCGAAAGCGTTCGGTGGGATCTCGTCCTACTTCTGCATTTTATTGAGTCTTTCCGTGAGAAAGGTGATGGAGATAAATCAGCAGCCAGAGCCATCTCAGCCTCTTTTCTGCGCTGTTTTGCTAATGCCTAATTCCAATGAGAATAGAAAAATCAGATGTGCTTGAGCTAAATTTTATCTCATGATCATTTTTGCACATTTTAGGAAGGTGCTGGGAAAAGAACATAATTGTATAACGTTGTATTCAAAATCAAAATAAAATGACATTTCCATTTTACTTAATTTTATCCATTAGGAATTGATAGCCATAAAAGGAAAGATAAGCTCTATCTTGTACTACAAGAAGTTGAGGTTCAGGTAATGAGGCTGGTTTATTTCAGACTGCTAGTTATAAAGTAGTTGTAAAATTACCCTCTGTTCCTTGCGTAGCTGTTCCATCGCCAGCTGAAACTCTCTTTCTTTTGCCCAGGCCTCTGCGATGGTTGCTTGATTTTGCTCCTCATATGCCATGGCCACGACAGCCAGGATCAAGTTCACCAGATAAAACGAACCCAGAAATATCACCAGCACAAAGAAAATCATGTAGGTCTTCCCTGCTGACCGTAAAGTCTGTCATGGAGAGCAAGAATATACATCTGTAATAATGTTTCAATAAGAGATGATTATTCCTCGTGTCGTGGCTGGTACCTGATGGTAGAGGTTTTCCCAGTAGTCTTGTGTCATTAGTCTGAAGAGAGCCAGGAAGGCCCAGCCAAAGGTGTCAAAGCTTGTGTAGCCATAGTTTGGGTTCCGACCTGTTTTTAAACAGTCAAACCCATCAGGGCACTTCCTGTTTGTAGAGGAAACATGAAAGTAAAAGCAGGAATGGCAATGTTATTCAGTAATTTAAATATCATGCTACTAGAACCTGAACCCAATTTTAGGTCGTTTTCTAGGTTAAATTTTCACTTTAGCCAAAGTATTGTGACTTCAGCCAAAAACTTTTCATTAATGGTCATCTAGGTTAAGAACGTAACCCACGTTCCCTGAAGGAGGGAACGGAGACGTTACATATGGGAACTCACCAGAGAGACCAATTGCCTCTGAGCTTTACACAAAAGGCCAATGAATATTGACATGCACTTGATTGCACTCAGGTGCACCTCATCACTACGTGAGTATAAGAGGGCACAAGTGAGGTGCACTTGCTGGTTGTCACTGAAAGGCTGAGTTGGCGTCAGCATGACCGAAAGTCAGGGAATATGGGTTTCAGTCGAATTACTTCAACGTTACATATGGGAACACCCATGGAACAGGCCACGACCCTTGAGGCCACGTTACGCGGAGGCCCCCCACCGACAGGTAAGCTATTTTTCAAGTTTGTCTCGGTTGACCTGAAGACCCAAATGGCTGAGGTGCCGTAGCACCAGGTCCCTGTGCATGCACCAGAGATCCTTCAAATGAGCTATTATCAGCCAATTGTCGAGATAGTTGAGGATGCGGATGCCCACCTGCCATAGAAGGGAGAGAGCACCCTCAGCGACCTTCTTGAAGACGCGGGGAAAGAAATACAGGCTAAAGAGTAAGACCTTGTACTGAAATGGTTGACCCTCGAACGCAAACCGAAGAAGGGGTCTGTGTCAAGGCAAGATCGAGACATGAAAGTACGTGTCCTTCAGGTCAATGGCTGCGAACCAATCCTGGCTCTGGATGCATGTGGAGCATTTTGAATGGCAGCTTGAGAAGGGACCAGTTCAAGGCTCTTAGATCCAGGATGGGTCTCAGCCCACCGCTCTTTTTTGAGCACGATGAAGTAAGGACTGTAGAACCCTGACCTCATCTTGGCTGGAGGGACAGGCTCGATTGCATCCTTTGCCAGTAGGACTGCAACCTCCGCACATAGGACGGTGGCATCCGCTAGTGGTATAGCGGATGCTACGGTACCTGGGCGGGCGCCTGGTTGAATCGCATAGCCGAGGCGTACCGGCCATATCAACCACCACAAGGGGCTGGGAAGTGCTATTCAGGCTCCCAGCCAAGTCACAAGGGGAATCAAGGGAACGTTGACCGCCGTGCCAGCAGTGGGGCAGCCTGGGACAGGGACTGATCCCAGAAGGCTGAGCATCCTGGAGAAAAGTCTGGCTGCATTGAGCAGCCTCCCTGGATCCCGCCCTGGTGACACAGTGCTCTGGGTCAGCATCTGATGAGATAAAAAACATTGGGTTAGATGGGAACCTCGAGACACTGGGCCCAGAGGTGTGAGAAATTGCTCTTCCTGGGGTATCACTGACCCGTGGGCCGACAGCAGCTGAGCAAGAAGATCCAGAGGGCCGTGAGTGGGGACTGAGATGTCATCGTCTGTAGAGCAACCCCCAATACCTCCGGGCTGCCCTGGCCAGTCCCTGAGCTCTGGGCCCCTCCCCCCCGGGCCATGTCCTCGACAGTGTTGCCGAATAGTCTGACCTGGGAGATGGAAGCATCGAGAAAACGTGCTTTGTCGACGTCTGCCACCTCCGCCAGATTCAGCCAGAGAAGTCGCTCATGGACCATAGCTGTGGACATCACCTGGCCAAGGGCACGCACGGCTCATCTAGCCTGGTAGACCTGCAGCGTTGCCATAGTATGCAAGGGAGTGGCAGCCTTCCTGGCAGCACAATAGGCTCAGACCGAGGATGAAGGCCCACATGCCTCAGACGGGAGCCTTAACTGGCCCCACCAGGCCGAAGCACCACGCGGTTATAAATGCACCGCAACAGCGTGCTCGACCTGAGCTTATTATTATTAATATTATTTATTATTATATTACGGTATAATGAGCACTTCCTAAGTTGTTGTTCGCCTCTTTAGGACTTATTGCTGCTGTTTTCCCCACCTGTAAGTCGCTTTGGATAAAAGCGTCTGTTAAATGAATAAATGTAAATGTAAATGTATTATTATTATTATTAATTATTACTCCAAGTCTGTAGTGTCACATAATCTTTCAGAAATCATTCTTGAAATGATATGCTGATTTATATGCTGATTTGCTTTTTAAGAAACATTTCTTGTTATTATCAGTGTTGAAAACAGTTGTGCTGCTTCATAAATGTGTGAAATGGCTGGGGTGTAGGGCGGAGTTGGGGTTGTGGTTGAGGGCGGAGCACATGAATAACACATGTAAATTTTTACATTATAAGTAAACAGATGGGTATCGAGTTGCAGGTAAGTTTTTTCCTCCCATCCTCAGTCCTTCCTATCTTTCTCTCCGTTACTATGGTGACATTAAGTTTGAGTGACAGGCCAAGTAGAGGACAGACGCATGTCAATCTGACAGAGGGATCATTTAGTAATGGAACTGCCAACAGCTGGACAGCAGAGCCGCAAAACGAGGCCATCTGTAAATCTCTCGCCCAGAGGCAGAAAGAGAGAGAGGCCGTGCAATCATGATCTCCCTGACAATGTGTTCAAACACACACAGGTTTATATAATACAGTCCGGTACAATATCATGCTCAGAAACTGTAGCAATAAAACCTCCTTTTGCCCATAGACAGGAGGAGAAATCTAAAACATGATTTTAAATGATCCTCCTCAAATTCTCTTTAAAGGAGAGTTGATAACAATTTAATATGTAAAATATCTTTATGTGCTACTGGTTAAAAGTTTGGGGTCAGTATTTTTCTCAAACAAATCTCACAGACATGCACTTTAGAGACCTGAGCCATATAAGTTCACACATGTGGATTTCTACCAAATGACAAAGTCTGTTTACACTAGCTCCGCCCACCTTTCCAGATCAGATTTGAAAAACATTTAATTTCAATAAACATGAAGTATGTATTTGTAAAATGTTAATAAAGTCTTTACCAGCTTGGGTTAGGAGTAGATTGTACCAATATAAGTTGACAACCATTCAATAATTTTAATAAACATGATAATTTACTGCGGGCCTCATTCAAGAAACTTGCGTAAACTCTGAGTAATTTGTGCATGTTCATTCACAATTCGTATAATCCCAGCCTATTACTTCCAGCTACACAAATTGCATGTCCAGGAATGCAGTGGAATATTCTGGTCTACTTTCTCAGGATTGGTTCCAGTATATCGCATAAATATAAAAAAAGCCCATATGTCTAAATACATTTTAGACATGTACTACTACTATTACTCTGTTCTTCTACTTGATAATGTTCAGTGCTTTGCTACAATCTGTATTGTTAAAAGCGCTATATAAATAAAAGTGACTTGACTTGACATTTTCAGTAACCTGTGGGTGAATAGTGACAGTGACAAGTGGTGCAATCTGTTTTCACTGTGCTTCACAGAAAAAAAAAGAAAAATTCAAAAATAGGGCAAGGGCAAACAAATGTGTAATTATTATAAAAGTGCATAAAAATTCAATGTCAGTTTGCCTTGTTTTACACACCATTTACACCTGACAGGGAGCAGGTGTACATTTCTTTTTTACCAACTAAAATTTTAAAAATGCACAAATTTTCATTAATCGAGAGTTAACGTGAGAACCGTTTTATGACTGATTTACACAAAAATTCCTGCTTGTGTTTTATGAATGAGGCCAAATTTCGGTAACGCTTTAGATTACAACCCGCAAAGAATTACGTAAGTAAAGTCAAATTACGGTGTATGTTTCTGTAATTACAGTGTACCTATAAAGAACATACATGTAGGTATAAGGGAACAATATGTTACGTTTTGGTAATAGAGAGTAACAACCAGCTATACAACCTGCAAAGAACTGTGTGAGTAAACTAAAGTTACAATGAATGTTTCATATTTATATTGTACCTATGTGTAAATATAAGGGAACAATGGGTTATGTTTGGGTAATAAGGGGGTTTGGTGTATCAATAAGTAAACTTTTTAAAATTACTGGGGAAATATACTCTTGTTCCATGTAGTTACAGGGTAAGTATGACATCTGCGGGTTGTAAATTAAAGTGGTGATTGTTACCCTCTTGTTCAACCAAGTTACAGGGTAGGTACCAAACCTAATGGATTATTTAATGTCTATAAAAACGAAAGCTGGATAATTAAAAACATTCATAATTACTATTTTTTAAACTATAGAAACACTTATTCTAATATTATAGGGTATATATGCCCTGCTATGCTACACAATCTTTACATTTGGAGGAAAAATGACTACCTTTTTGTAATAATACATAGGAATTACATTATATATTTTGGCAATGTTTTTTTTTTTTTTTTTTTTAAAGAAAATTCGTTTCTGTTACGATTTTATTTAGAACGTACCATGTAGGCTAGTATGTACCTTATCAAACCTTACCTTTTCAGCTGTTCTCGGAGTATAG
>JAUYWG010000032.1:19869916-19888155 GCA_034779775.1 Enteromius afrohamiltoni
TTATATTTAACCAAATATAAAAAATGACTTCTGTTCTTTAAGGACTCTGTTCCACATGTTTCAAGCAAATCATTAAGAGTTGACAACACTGTGATGTGGTAAAGCAAAAATAATAATAAATAAAGGAATAAACTTTCACAGGTAACTTAAAAATAAACAAGATTGGAAAAAATAACTCATCTTAATCCCCTGGCTGTACCCTGTTTTTACCATAGTTTAAAAACATTGAATATATATGTTATTTCTCCGGTACCACAAAACAGCCCTGATTCTAACCTCTTTAGCACTGTTGCACATTTAGCATTTTTGCATAATTATGTAATTATGAATACCTAAATTAAAAAAAAAAAAAAAAAGTCCCCCACCAACAAACATTAGAGTAAACTGATAAAAAATGCCCAGACCCACTAAAAAAAATTACAGACTGTCACGTTTTATGTCTGTTAAGTTCTGTTTAAAGTGTGTGTTTTCGTGTTTAATTTAGTTTTGTTTTCATTGTGTTAGTTTCAGTTGATGTCTTCCTGTCTCCCCTCCCATATATGGCCTTTCCTGTGTTCTGTGATTATTAGTTAATTCCCTTCTACCTATGTTTCCCCAGCTGTGTCTGTCTTGTGATTAGTCTTCTGTGTATAAATACCATGTCTTTTGAGTTCAGTCTTGTCGGTCAATGTAAGTGTTACATGTAAGTGTACGTGTTACGTTTAGATGTGGATATCTCCTGATTTTTGATTTATTAAAAGACCTTTATGTTTATTTGGACTTTGTGATCTTCTTCCCGACACACCACCGTGACACAGACCCTCTAAATTTTAACTTTAAATTTTAAAAATACTAATTTTATTGTATTTTTTTATAATTTTAGGTCAAACAAAAATGAAAAAAAAAAAAATCCTGATATGTTACTCACCCATGTCTCCAAGATATCCCTGTCTTTCTACCATTAGTCGCAAAGAAATTCGTTTTTTTTTAAGAAAGCATTCAAGGAATCTCTCTTCATACAGTGGACATTTCATGCAAAAGATTTAAAGATTAAAAATTATGTTTCAAAGGGCTCTTCGCAATACTTGTCGAGGAATAAGAGTTTTATCCAGCAAACCGATCGGCCAGTTTCTTAAAAATACACATTATACACTTTTGTTTTTACCACACAAATGCTCAGCTCTGCAATGCGGCTCCATTACGCAATCCTGTAGGAAAGAGCATGCACAGTTTCTGACACCAACGTAAACAGATGCATCACCGCCACCTTCTGCCCCGGAGTGTGGAGCAGTGTTTTATTTTCTGTTTATTAATCACGTTTGTATTATTGTTTATATTAAAATAAAATGAAAACTGCTATTTATTTCACTTCATTAAATGCCAATTCATTAAAACCCAGTTAATTCAAGGAGCATTTGAAGTTTGTTGCTTTTTTATTGCATGTTGTTAAATACTGAGTGGGTACTTCCGCCTACGTCATGCTCAACCTCTTCAAGACCACGGAACAAAGACGCGCAGGCGCATCGCAAATTGATTGATCGTTTTGCTAAATAAGACTCGTATTAATCAGCTGGGTTCGTGATTGTGTAGAGCCCTTTGAATATATATTCAAACTGGCTTTTTAATATTTAATCGCTCTTAACGTTGGTGCCAGCCGCTAAAACCAAGAAGAAGAAATTATCCGCATGACCTTTTCAACAGGATTGCGTGATGGATCCACATTGCAGAGCTGAGCATTTGTAGTAAAAATATATATAATGCATATTTTTAAGAAAGTGGTCGATCGATATAGGCTAGATATAAGACCCTTATTAGGCTCGTATCGTGTAGAGCCCTTCGAAAGCTCATTTTTAATCCGCTTGCGACCAGAAACCCGCTGGAAAAAATCCTGGAATGTTTTCCTCAAAAAACAAAACAAAAAACTTTGCCAATGAAGAAGGTTATGAACATCACGGCTGACAAAGGGGTGAGTAAGTTATCAGGAAATACTTAATTTGTGATTGTCATGAAATGTGAACAAATAAAGCAACACTGTAAGTTAAAATTGTGATTATTACATAGAGACCCTTTTTATCCATTTAGGGCATTTTCTAAGTTGTTCTAAATCTGTAAAAATGCTAAATGTGCAACATTGCTTAACCACAATTTTTTTTACACAACCACAACTGTTTTGTGGTACTCATGGAATAACTATAGTAACAGTTTCTTTGTTTGTTTTTTAACTATGGTATAAACATGATTAAGGTGAGTTAGTGACCATCAAAGTGGAGCTGACTGTCACCTACTTCAGTTACTACTTATGTTAATATGCTATTAATATACTATTAAGTTGTTGTTTGTTATTTTTGTAGTTTCCTGTAAAAGTTTTGAGTCCTTTATATTATAATTTTTTTTTTTGCTTTACCACATTACAGTGTTGCCAACTCTTAATGATTTGCATGATTTGATGACTCTTAATGAAGTAATTTTTTTATATTTGGTTAAATATAAGCTTTGTACATTATGCAGACTTGACATGTTTTAACATTTTGTTCTTTTATTTATTTATTTTTTAGTTTTTTTGCAGTGCATTTCTCTAATTGTGATCACAGGTGAAAACTGCATCAGAAGAGGAGGACTTTTCTGCTTCCTCACATTCTGCAGGGACAACTTTTGCTGAATTTCCATTGAATCTCCAGAATTTTGCTGAATTCTGCCCACAGCTGAAAAGAAAAAAACAGCATGACTATTAAAAAAATACTTTTAGAACATGATTTGCTTGTGTGTTTGTTTTTACTCTTCTAAGTGATTGTAAATTATGCATTCTTGTTATGTTCTTGGAAAAGAATTTTTTTTTTGTATTTTTTTGTGTGTTGTTGTTAAATTAGGGTCTTTAAACCTTGCATTTAACTATGTAATACAGTTCACTGCTGACAACTTCGAAAAATGTCTAATTTTAGTTATGCTACAATGTTTAATGTCACACCTACACCGTAACTACACAGAACAAGGGAGGAACAAGCACCACTTACATTTATAGCCCGCAAGACTTACACTTACCCTGTAACTATGCAGAACAATATAGTTGAAAGATAATCATATGAAACATTCATTGTAACTTTAGTTTACTCACGCAGTTCTTTGCAGGTTGTATAGCTGGTTGTTACTCTCTATTACCAAAACGTAACATATTGTTCGTTCATATGTATGTGTGTAACATACATATGTACATTCTTTAATAGGTACACTATATTTACAGAAACGTACACCGTAAATTCAGTGTACTTAAGTAGTTCTTTGCGGATTGTAATCTAAAGCGTTATCCAAATTTGTTATTACTGCATACTGTTTTATAATGTACAGTAATTCTGAACTATATGCACTTATTGTAAAGCAAAAGCTGCTGTGCAAATCGCATCTATAAGTATATGCACTTAGTGTCAAATAAAGTGCTAGGTGCTTAGGGTTTTCGTTCATAAAAATTTGTTATTTTTAAATTTGTAATTTGTTAAAAGTGACAAGGAATGTCACTGATACCTTAATCTAAAACTACTAAACTAAGTGTTAGCATAAAAAAAAATCTAACCATTTCAAAAATGAAATGCTAGGAATTTTGTATAAAGAAATATTTTTCTATTTCGACCAGCTAACTCTAAACGAACATTCTGTTATAATAACTTGAAAAATGTTTATTAATACATTTGAAAAAAAACATGCCAGAACATTCTAAGAATGTTTCTTGTTAGCTGGGAAAATTGGCAACTTTTCTTCTGCCAATAATGCAGTTTTTACCCAATGTCAAATATACAGTGGCTTTCTGACTGTGTTTTTGATTAGTCCCCAATTTCTAAATAAGTGGTTTTACAACAGAAAAGCCAAATAAATTTGAGCCCTATTTAAGCCATGCAAATAAGCTGTCTTTGTACATTATTACTTTAATTCCATTCCAAGAGTAATTAATTGGTCTGATTTTAGTGCATCTAATGTTATATATAGGGTGTTTTCTGTCTGTATCTCGTTACATGTCATTCTCTGTTTCTCATACAGGAAGAGAGAGAGAGAAAAGAGCAGTGCAAATCCTCAATGTTCTGTTGTCGTAAAAACAGCCATTAACAAACCTACAAAAGGGCTTAGGAGGGATCAGATGTGAATGTAGAGGGGAAATCCTCTCTGGGATGTGTATTGTGAGCCGAGGAGAGCACTGATGGGAACCGAAAGTGTTAAATCCAGATCACAGACAGACACACAGATCATTGTTTCTTCTTACTGGGTGTGATTGATATGAGTTATAAAGGCTCGTAGGATGAGGTCTGCAATTTTTAAGGCGAGCGAAACTTTAAATAATCTTGAGTAATTCCAAAACCCTACACTGTAAAAAATGTAAGTGATTTTAACGGTGAAAAACTGTTAAATAGTTAATGGTTAATTCCGTAAAATGACATTCCCAGAATTCCCCGAATTGCATTTTTCATTTTGTTTGAATTTGATGTTTTGTCTTTGAAATAACTATGTTTCTTCTTAGTTTCTTTGTATCAGTTATGTTTGTTAGGGTTGTAAGTTACATGTAATGTTGTTAAATGAATAATTATTGCACATGTCAGTTTAATAATTCTTAACATGATGGTGTTTAGTGTTTGTGTGAATGACTCTGAGTGCCTTCTATATATGTTACTATTTAAAAGCTTCTTATCAAGAGCTTTTGTTCATTGTGTGACTTTCTCATCACCTCCTGCATTTGGTAGGTTTCAGTGTATTTCAAAGATACAAAATAGATTTCACTACTTTAATACTATCAGTATAGTATTATGGTTTATCATTTGAAATTACGGTATTTAACTGTAAATTTAACATAACAGTAAAACAAAAAATATTGTTACCGTATTTTTCACGGTTTTATTCTGGCAACCACAACTGCCGTTTTTTTTACCGTAAATGTTATTTTACAGTGTATGCTAAGTAAAGTAAGCTTGCATTTTGTGCATTTGGTCAGTTATTCAGTACTTTGTAGCCAGGAAATTAGTCCAAATCTCAAGTTAAATGCAAAGCATTCTGCATTTTCTAAAATTATTTTTGTTTCTGTTCCTCATAATCACCAAAACCCCTAACAGTGAAATATTTCACATTAACACAGATGGGTATTTAGCACAATACAATCCTTGAACCAGCCCATTCACCACAAACATCATCCCGTGGCTCCGGTCTGAACAGTGTTGCTGGGATTTACAGGATTATGTTCCTGCTCACTGTTGAGACGGAGACGGTTAGTAAGACCCACAATGAAGGACTTTCACTCTCAATTTAGCTGATTATTAACATGAGATGTTATGCACAAACAAAAACTGAATACATTACAGTTCTTCTTTTAATATGCAATTCTTTTAATGCAGGGATTTTGTCCTAGACTAATAAACAAAACATTTCCTCATTTATAAAAACTTTTCAGTATATGAAACCATTTAAGAGAATAGTCAGGTGTTAAAAATGCATATACTGTATTCAGTTAATTCACATCCAAAATTTAAGGCCCAAAATGGTCTTAAATCAGAGCAGAAAATCTTAAATTCAGGAAAGTCATGCCATTAAATTTTGCATGCACTGCTAAACAAATTAATATCTTCCTCAGTGTTTTTTTCTTTTTTCTTTTTCAGTTTCCAATATCTTTTCCAATTTCTAAGCATCCTTAGATCAAAATACATCTACTTGAGATGCAAAATTAAGTAATTAATTAAGTAAGTAATTAGTTGTTTACCAAATCAAACAAAATCTGTCTCTAGAGATGGCTCAAGTCCCTCTTTCTATGCAAGTCTGTGTATTTTCACCTGTTTTTCATCCATTAGGTAGAGATCCCAAGGCTGATCCCTTAGTAAAGTAATAGCACACCTCTTCTCAACAACACAGCTGATATGAGGAATGGTTCGCACCATGTCCTGCGCACAATACTATCACAGTAATCCTCAATGCATTGATGCACTTGGAGATCTTTAGGAGGGTGCTTCATAATCTCTCGCTTCTTTCCCATAGGAGAATCACTGCAGGTTAATTAGCTTAGAAGTTAATTAAGTTTAGTAGTTACAAGACTGCATGGGACTGGTTACCCTTTGGTTGTGACATGAGCATTGGTTTGGGTTCTGAATGAGAGGGCTAACATAGCGAGGATAAATTAATAGTGTATTTTGGTTATACATTCTAGCAACATATTGTAAAATATGATTTTTTGTTTTATTTTATTTTGTTTTATAATGCATTTTTTTGTTAATGTTTGTAAACTTTTTCCTGCAACATATGATGCAAAGACAATAAGGTTCATTCAAACTGACAAGTGATTTATTTATTTGATCATAAAGGGTGTTATTTCATTGTTATTTATATATTATTGCTTTTGTAAATATTTTGAGTTAGATTTTATTTTAATTTTTCGTTTTCGTTATTTTTGTATTTTTTATGCATAAAATTAGTAATTCACCTATATCGTTTATTTATTTTAGTGCTTCATTTTAAACTAAATTAAAATGAAAATTGATGATGAAAAATATTATTTTTTATTCTATTTATTTTATCTTACTATATGTTATGTTTTATTTAACATTAAGTAATAATTTATAATAATTAATCATTTATTTATAATAATTGTAATTCATAATTGATATTTTCTTTGGTTTTAGTTAAATAACGTTGTTTTTTGCTAAACTTTTCCTAACATTATAATAGGGCTTTAAAGCTTGTTCTCCTGATGACAGCTGCTCGTTAAGTCATATCGTGAGAGATTGTGGTTAACTATCACAGTTTTCTGATTATACACCACATGTCATCATGCTGACCGCTCTGTGTCCTCACACACAGAGACGACACTGTTTGTTCTCAGATAAACCATTATCCCTTTTAGGATTTATGGAAATTATAGCTACAGGCTGTGTTTCATTTCATATAAATGACAATAGGTTCGATGAGCTCATGGTACACTGATATTGAGTGATTATCTATGAGGCCTAGCTAAAGCAAGCAGATAGATCTATATAGACACTTTGAACAGAAGTTATATTTTAGAAATAATATTGAAAAAAAAAATAAAATATTGACTAATTCACATTCTACAACCTTGTTGGATTTATCTCAGTGTAATTAGTAAGATGACTTACCCAGCATCGCTGCTGTATCCACATATTAAGCCATCCTTGGATCCTTCAATTTTGTAGAAATTGTCTAAGGGAACGATAAAAAAATAAATAAATAAATAATTTACTTTATAAAGTTTGAATCACTGTAATCTCGTTTGCAGGGTTATTAGAATCAACTAAAACCCTAAAAACATTAACATAAAATAAAGTACGAAAACATATTGTTATTATTTAGATTTTTGTTTATTATCATTTATATTTATTAGTATTATGCTAATAATACATATTAATCATTATTATGTTTATTATTATGATTATTACTTATTATTAGTTAAGTAATTATGATTATAATATATGATTAATAGTTATTTGATTTCGGCTTTTCTCATTTTTGTTTAGTTTAAATTGAAGTACTAAAATAATAAATAAATAAATAAATATTGGTATATATTGAAAAAAATAATAATAACAAAAATGACAAAAACAGAACAAAATTACTAAAACTTTAACTATAATTAAAATAAAAACAAAATCTAAAAAATATTGACAAAACCTGTTTTGTATACTCTAAAATAACACTGCTTTAAATGTCTGTTTAGTTAGATTACAGAGTTCATTAGTACTTTAAATGTCTCTAGTGAATTCATTAGGCTTAGCAGAAGCATGTTGACCTCTGTCATGTTGATCTAATACTGACTGACAAACGTTATCTTGTTGAGTTTCATTGATTTGCTTTCAGTGCCCATCACTCAACCTTGTTCAACATTAAATATCAACCTATAAAGCAGGGGTGTGACAGCAGATCGATTCTATTCACGATTCATTTGTTATCAGTTCAATGCAAAAGTGATTTGTTTTGTAAATTCAGAATGATTCAGTGTGATTCAGTAGATAGTTCAGCACATCGATTTAATTTAGTGAGCACTGCAGCTTTTGTGATTGCTGTGCATATGTAGCATTATTTCAAATAAAAATCGTCTGAACCTTCATTAGTTAAGAAGTCCTTGATGGAGAGCCAGGTCTTGTTGTTACAAACAAAGCTTCCGTTGCCGGGGAAGGTAGAGTTAACGCAGTGGGCGGGGCTACGGACACACTTCTGTCGTAGGATTCCCATAAAGAGCTGTAGACCTATCAGAGCGAAGACACTGAGACAGAAAACAGTGAGGATCATCACGTCCGCTAGCTTTTTAACCGACTGGATGAGAGCACTGACAATGGTCTTTAAACCTGAAAGAAAAGAAACGAATGTTAGCTTCAAATAAATACGTTCATTGGCTTTTCCAGTGCCTGTGTGAAAGTACAGTGGATAGCGTCTCTCACCTGGGATCACTGATATAGTTTTTAGAGCACGCAGAACTCTGAACGTCCGTAATGCTGATACGTTGCCGAGGTCCACAAACTCTGTCACATAACTGGGGGAAAAAATAAAAACAACAGTCATTCTCCAAAAGAGCTGAGCCCTCTAAATAGTTCAAAAAGTTTGTGCACTGATTTATGTTCACGCAAAATCATACTTTTGACTTATGGAAGCCAGTTTCCACAGTTTTCCTACTACTTGTCACTCCAGGACCAACTTAAGGTAAGTAGGGTAATTGATTTATCACACTAGTTTTTACCTCACTGCATTATAGACTTCTTCTTTAACTGCTTTTTGTTAAAATAATTTCCGGTGTTAATCACATATCACAATTCACACAAGCTGTGAATACAGCATAACCTGTACTGAAACCGATGTATTACAAAAAAAACCCCTTTATATTTCGCCTTCATTTCCCACAGTACTTCACTAGTCAGTGGTTTTCCAGAGGATGTGACATTTGAAATCTGCTCCATCTCCCAAAGAGGCATCACAATAATCTAATCAGCTGGGCTTTATGAGCTTTGACCATTTTGCTAAATTAATACCAGAGTGGATGTTTTGGTGTCAGTCACACACCAGCAGATTGTTCTCGCTGTGTGTGATTACAGACAATATCATAAATAGTTGAGTTTAAATGAGTATCTATTAATTAATTTTTGTAAGCGCATGGGTCACAAATGTAAAGGTTTCTTGAGAAAGAGCGCATCTGACGTTTATCTTACCCTACAAAAGTCCAGATCGAAAGCACGAGAGGAGGTAAACCATCTAAACGTTGAAACCAGCTTGGAAGGACAAACTAGAGCAGTTTGTTAATGAGGGGAAATGTTCATTCTGCAGTGGTCTGTCTCTCTCTTTCAGTTAATCCACTCCTCTGATTTGGTGGAGCTGTAATGCTGGATATTTAGGTCACCTGACAAATCCCGATCTAGATACCTGCATTCCTTGATTTACATCTTTCTTAGTTTCTCTCACTTTATATGTTTGACTAACAAATTTCGGAAGAAACACGTACGCTTAATTAACCAGCTGCTGCCTACCACCCTTTTACCTAATTACCCTATCGGAAACAAAATCTTTCCCTTTAAATACTGCCTTCAATCTTCGTTCTGTGCATCCCTCCACCGCCCGTCGGGTCTCCGGCCAGAGGAGAACCAGCCCTGCCGAGCCAGATTCCTGTCAAGGTTCTTTTCTCGCAGGGTTTTTCATTCCTTTCCGCCGTCGGCTCCCGCTTGCTCAGTCGGGGACATCCGGTTCCAGCTTCAACGCGCAAAGCCACTATCAACTTATCGCTCATTTAGTCCCTTTGGCCATCCCAGCAATTAAGCCTTCCCATCCTCCTCCCGGGGGGCATGCGGTGACCGGGACGAGCCCCAAACTGTCCCAGCCTTCGCCTCCTAGGGGTTAATCCCCTAGGGCTCAGGGTCCACTCTGCTCTCTGCCTGCTCCCCAGACAGTACGCCAAACATGCTTACCATTGGTTATTTAATGAGGAAGTGGGAACTCATGAAATTCACACTCAGCGGCAGTTTTGGGTCTCATTGGTTAGGTGTTCAGCACCATGACCAGCTTAATAACTGCATCTGATGGGAATATGATCTGATATCTACTTTACAAAAAAAAAAAAACAGCCCGTTTTTTGTTTCTATTTCCAGTAAAATATATTCACACACAGCAAATGCGAATATGCATGAGATCCACTAAGATCAATCATTGTAGTGATAGTGAATTAAATTTTTGTCTGCTTTACACAAAGTAATAATATTTCAACCCAAGTTCCAGAAATGTTGGGGCATTTTTAAATTTGAATAAAATCAAAACTCCCTCCTCTTTAGCCCAGAGCACACAGCATCTGTGATTTCCAACAATAATGTCAAATTTGGACTCATCTGACCATAGAACACTTTTGTGCTTTGAAACCTTGAGCTTTGGCCCACAGGACACGACGGTGCTTCTGGACCATGTTCTCTTTTTTTTTTAATTCTTGATTTGTCAGCCCTTTGTTGCTCCTGTGCCAACTTTTTAGTAACATGAAAATGATCCTTTTCTGAGAGGGTTTGCCATGTTTCCATGAAGTAGTAGTAGTAGTAGGAAGTTGACAGCATCGTGTGAAGTTTATTTGGTTCTTTGTTTGCATGTCATTGAAATATAAGACATCTAGAAAAAATCTTACAAAAGGAAAATGACAACTATAACCTGCGGCAACTAGTTGCCGGTGGGCTTAAATTTGTTATGCTTTCTAAGTTCTATTGTGAATAGAATAGATTATAAAGTATTTTACTTTTCATTTTGTTCAAAGTAAAAAAAAAAATGTCACAACACTTCTGGAATACTAATTGTTTTTCAGGACATGAATCATATGACCTATTATCATGATGCTTTCGGGTGTTGTTATTTTCATTTATGAAGCGTTGTAGTATTAGTCACTGTCCACTTTTGTTGTACTTAGAAATGCAGCATTAACACTAAGCTACATTTCTCCTTTTTTGTTGCAGGGAAGAAAGAAAGTCATACAAGTTTGGACTGATACGAGGGTAAGTAATTACAACAAATGTTTCATATTTGTGAACCGCTGTTTCAGAACACTCTGATGAATTGTAATTTAAATGATGATCAAATTTGATACTCGTATGATTTTTCCAAAAAAACAAAGTATAGATAATCAAGTAAACATAAGTTGCTTCAGCCCAGTAATGTCTTGAAATGTTACTAAATGTTACTAATAATATGAAAGTTATTCTTGAGTTTACTTTATATAAAATCATTAAATGTTTGTAAACAAAGACATGTGAACCACAAGCTGAAGGAGGACATTTATATAATGATACGGTCTAGTAAATCAAATCTGATACAGTAGGCTTTACGGGGTTAATAAAAGCGAATGTCAAACTCACGCCATGACAATGACGCTGAAATCCAGCCAGTTCCATGGGTCTCGGAGGAAGGTGAAGGGCTCAATGCAAAACCCTCTGGCCAACATCTTTATTAGAGATTCAAACGTATAAATGCCAGTGAATGTATACCTGCACGAATGAAAAAGCAAACATCAACTATTTACATTTGTGTACAGCTGTGGACATGTGGAGTAACATGCATAAAATTCACTCAATGATTACTTTGATGCAAGTGGTGAATAGTTAACATGCTGCATGCTCAGTTTCAATCAGTTCGAAATCTAATTCACGCATGCATATGATGTTTGCATGGAGCTGGTTCATCATGGCTGTATTAGGGCATCTAGAAGTATAATCAGTGAATATGGAAACACTGGTCATCTGTTAAAATCTAGGCCACGGCTTAGACACCGGAAACCTGCTCTATGTAGCTTTAGCTTAAATGTAACACTGTCACGCTCCCATGTGAATGAGCTGTAATGCTATAGCTCTTCAAAACATAGCAGGAAGTGAAATCATGAGAATGTGGCATTCCTGATGCTGCAGGCAGAATTGTGAAGACTCTTACCAATGTGGTCATCAGGACCTTAGCAAAGCATTCAATTAAGATGAAAACTCTTTTTAGTATTAGTGTACACATTCTGAAGTACTTATGAATGTTAACTTTACAGTAAAGTCAACAATCAGTCAGGATAAATGCACACTTATTTCTCAGTAAATATCCCATTTCACTTAGAAATGCATCATTTTGAAAGTATTATGAACAGTTCACATTGTCATACGTGAGTGTCATGCTATTCTTGAGAAGTGATGATTTATATTTTCCACTAAACAGACATATAAATTAAATTAAACTAAATTAATATATTGTTTCTACGATATATAAACATACTTTAGAAACTTAATTTCCTGTAAAGCTGCTGTGCAATGATTTGTTTTGTTAAAAAAAAAGAAGAAAAAAAAGTGCTATTTAAATAGAATACATTTTATTTAAAAACCTTTACAATTTTATTAAATATTTTGAATTCAGATAAAATGTAATTAAGGTTATTAATTTCATAAAAATAAATAAAAACAGTATGAGGGCAATGTATTTTAATTAAATGTGTGTTTGCTTTTAGAGTTTATGGGTTAAATGATAAAGGTAATTACAGACATCTAGAGATCATCATAATTATGATATAATATATAAAAATGTAATTTTTTGAATAAAAGTTTTACATTTTGATTATAGTATGACTGACAAGTTTCATTAGGACAAAAAAAGAGCATGTGTGCAAAACAGTTTTAAACAGTGAATAAATAAGAATATCTTAAAAGATGTTTTCTAGAGATCACCGTAATGATGCAGTAGTAGTAGTAAAACTGGGTAAAAAAAGTCATACCCACTGTATTTTAAAATATGCATAAACATTTAAAAACAGAAGAAGGTTGTTTCTCACTCTAGGTATTTGGTCCACAGCGGAGGATCCGACATGGCCATGAAGCAGCAGTTTGTCAAAATTGTGCACATGATGAACAAGCTAAACAAAGTGAACAGGTTAAGGAAATGAGTTGAATAAAGAATGCCGTTGAAATTACTTACATTTCTAGAACTGAATTAAGACATGGGTGTATTGTATTGTTGTATTCTATTGTATACATTATTTTCAGTTTTGAAAATCTTTATAATTCAGCACATTTTGTCTATCCCTGCATATCACTACTGACCTCTGAGCTGAAAGTTGTACATGTTTTAAACATAAATTGGAAACCTGGAAATGTCAGAAAATCATTTATTATATTTCAGAATGAGTGCCTGTGACAAGAGTTACGGATGATCCTCTGAAACGTCACCAAAGTAAGTTAAAGTTGTGATCAAGCTACACAGTAAATGAGGACTTTGCGTCATGTTTTTTAAGAAGCTTTGAAAGAAGTTGCTAGCCTGCGATATTCATGATGTCATTACTATTTATCATAACTGAAAATATGGAAGGATTTTACCCCGGTGATAGGCAAGCATCTGTTCCTTTACTCAGTTTTCTGTATTCTGTATTTGAGGTTTTAATAGAGCCTGAACATGGACTCAGTGTGGGGATTTTCAGAGCCTGTGGCATTTGGGGATAACACAAGATATCGCTGGCCCTATCTGAACTGCTTATAATAAACATCCAGGCAGAGGACACGGTATAGTGTTTGAATGAGAAGTGGGTCATTCTACAATTGTTTCTCACTAAGGTTTGGAAAATTTAGAATGAACCATGTTCTTAAATCAGCAATTTAGAAGACTTAACATTATGTTATTAGCACTTTTGAAAACTTTAGAGCAACTTTTACAGGCTAGGATGGAATAAATTAACATTTTTTTAATGGTAAAAATAATGATTGAATGAAAATGTCTTGAAATTTAAATTAATTAAATATTTCTACATAAAATGTGAAATAATAGTGTGTTCTGGTAAAGCATGGTAACAGTAATGTGGAGTGACATTGTGATACAGTCTGTAATAAATCTCTGTCCTTCTCTCTGTTAAATAGGTTTTAATTGTTTGAACACAGCAGCGGCTGGCACAGGACCGGACGCCTGTGTGTATCACGACTGCAGACGCTCAAAACATCTGTGCATGCGGCGCGCTGTAACGTGCAGCTGTCACATGACACCAAATCACTTAGAATTAGAAGAGGAATCTCAGCGGATTTGGTTGGCGATGCCAGAGAAGGACATTACAGGGCTGTTTCAGAAATGAGACCAATAGAATTCTGATGGTAAGCATTTTAGATTCGCCTCAAAGTGTGAGCAGCTGGGTATCATTTTGCTGTTGGGCTTTTGATAATAATGATTAGTTTACGAGGCCTTAAGGGGAAAAAGCTAAATGCTTTTTACTGAATTTTCTGATCATATAAGTGATGTTTGCACATGCAGAAGCCATTATAATGATACTACGACTACTATAATGTTGTTGATGGTTGCCAGTGCATTGCATTTGGTACACATTTGGTGACACTTGTACCTTTTCACAAGGTATAAAACATACAATTTAGTTACAAATATGGGCCCTTTAAGTACTTTTAACTCTTTAGGGTTTAAAATGGTGTACTTTTTGACTATTTACCTGTACTAGGTGGTTACATAGTGGCCCAGGTCAAAGTATACCTGGCTTTTAAAAAGTTGCTTATTGAAACCAGATCTATAAAATGTCTTGCAAATGAATAAAGAGTTCAGTGCAGCTGTGTTTCTAGAGAAGCTTGTGGTTTTAGGGTCTGATATCTGTGCAAGTTATTAAACACAAATCAGAAGCACGGCTGTAAACAGACCAAATCTCTCTGTAATTCTCCAAGCAATAAACATGCACACATAGAGAAAGGTTCTTCTAAGAGGCAGTGGAAGGATATGAATGGACTAGGATTCTTATGGCGATTCTTCTGATGCAGTGAAATGGACTGAATATGTAGAGGGCAGATGTGGAACTGAAGCGGAAGATGGCTTTTCCCTTGTTCAGTACTATAAAAGTCTGTAAAAGAAGAGAAAACAGTCAATCTAGACACATGAAATGGCACTTTTCCGCTGCTATATATACACATAATACCATTCAAAAGTTTAGGGTCAGTATGATTTTATTTTTGTAAGATATTGATACTTTTATTCTGAAAAGGATGCATATAATTGATTAAAAGCAACAGTAAACATATTTATAATATTACAGATTTCTGTTTTTAAGTAAATGCTGGTCTTTCAAACTTCCTTTTCATCAAAGAAACTTGAACAATTTTCTTAAAGATATAAAGTAGCATTACTGTTAATAATCCAAAATGTTCCTTGAGCAGCAAATCAACCTATTAGGATGATTTCTGAATGCTCATGTGACACTGAAGACTGGAGTGACGATGCTGACCTAAAACGGGTATTCTAAATTGTAATAAAGTTTTAAAATATTATATTTTTTATTGTAGTTTCTTTTATATTCTTTCAAAATTGTTTCACATAATTATTACCAACCCCCAAACTATTGAGCAGTAGGTTTTGAACTGTATGATGTGCAAATAACACAACTAGGCACGGTTAGACTAAAAGAGAAAGTCAACAGATAAATAGGTACAGTTACACACACAGATATAATATTTTAATCATACCGATATAACATAATACATCAGTCAAAATCTTGGTCAAAGCAGGCTAGATAATCACATGGCTGTCTGTAATAATTGATTCTGATTGGTCAGTCACAGTCTTCTATATTCTTCATCTTATGTGAGATGCATTTTTCCATAGAAATATTTAAACACTCTTAAAACTAGAGTACTGTCATTTGTATGTTCAGTAAATGTATTTTCATTTGAGATTTGATCTAATGGCAAACAACAAAAATACCAAGAATTGATTTGTTTGCAGCGTAAATGATTGTGAATAAAATCTACTGAATGAGCCATTTAATTAAATCAATTTTTTAAGGAAGGTTAGTTTTTAAATTAAGTATTAACTTATAAATGAGTATAAAGTATAAAGTAAAAGTATAAACTCCTTAAGTGAGTCAATACGGTCTGTAAATGAATGTGAATAGCGACTCAAAATATTAGCTTGTGAAAAAGTTTGATGAGGAATGTTACTTCATATTGACTTTTGATGTAGACTTTATCTTGGCAAATCTGTGGGATTTTGCTTTCCAGATTGTCTCAGTTTCCAGAGAAACTGACATATTAATAAAACTGATGTTTTTCTTTCCTATTGGACAGAATGCATGAGTGCATTCAAGGCATTCAACACAGACAAAATCATTACGTGCGTTTATTTAAATACATTCGTCTATTCAAGGACTGCGGCAATTATGAGCTAAAAACATGAACTTCACATCCATTAGACTTCATTTACAGCACTTACTGCTCCTTTAAGGTGCACTAAAACATCTGAAGGCCACTTGTGAACTCAGGCTGACTCACCCTCTTATTTTTGAAGTAGAAAGGGTCGATGTCCTCCAGCGGGACTCCGACCAGTCCTGTGGGAATGTCGCCAAAGATACGAGGCAGCACCTTCCCAGCCTCCAGATCGGCGCGGGGTTTGGGCTCCTCCATGTTTCCGGGGTCCGTCTTGTTATCCTTCGTGTTCTTGGTCCGCTCTTCGCTGATCCTCTGCTCGATGGCTGCCAGAGACTCTCGAGTGTACGGTCGCAAGCCATCAGGACCCGCTGGTAAGAGCATGGTCGCCATCTTTTCATCCTGATCGTCCTGTACTAGAAGTTACTCAAAGCTAGAGTGAGTCAGACAGGAAGATAAAGTCAGGAGGTCACTCTTTGAAGTTATAAACCATTAAAAAACCTTGTTTACATCATAGTGGCTGAGGTGCAGTACTCAAGGGCCTGGTGGTTTTCCTCAGTGACTTTAAGTTTACTGGGAACCAGGGATCAGACTTGTAACATCTGAATTCCCAGTTCACAGCATAAACCTCCAGACTATCACAAACACCATTCTGTGAGTGCTTTATAAATGTGTCCCACATATACAGTGGACTGTCTGAATGTCATCGCACAATGCAAATGCAGTGTCATTTATTGTAAAGAAAGTGTAAATAGAAATAATATAAATAAATAGTTGTTGCAGCTCAGGTACATGATCAACTTTCAGTTAATAATTTCAATCTATATGAACATTTCCAATCAGGTTTTCGTACTTGTCATATTACTGAGACTGCACTTGTCAACATTTCTAAAGATTTATTGGTAGCAGCTGACACAAAACGTTTATCTACGCATCACCATTTCCCAGAAAATTCCATTGGTTTATATCTCTTGGGTCTTACTCAGTTTTTTCAACTAGCTCAGTTTAAATCTAAGTGTGTATTCACATCTGCAAAATCTGCTAGTTCACTTGCTTTGGTTCAGACCAAATACAATGTAGATTTTTTTGGTTTGGTGTGCTTTTTTTCACTTTTGCACTGCTCTATTTGCAAGTGAACCAGAAATTGTAAACAAAATAGTCATCCGTTCATTGGTTCATGCATTTAACCAGCGTTACTTAATCCTTGCACCCCACTGCTCTGCATATTTTGTGTGTCTCCCTTTGTTAATGTACCTCATTCTGATAATAAGCTCGTTAGAAAAGAGCTCCCTACATGAACTGGGTTCCGATCAACATGGTCCCTACACAGCGTTCATTGCTCCCTACTTACAGAGCAGTGGAAATCATTTAAAGTTTACTTCATTCATTCGCGGATTTGCGCTGTAAATAAATACAATTTGGCATACTAAATGCACTTTGAATGGAATGTATAAGTTTGCTTCTCTTCTCTATTCGAGCGTATGTGCTCTGCGAAGTGGACATCACCGGATATTCTGCCATGAACTGGAATAGAAAAGAGAATTGCTGCATTTTATCATACCAGTTCATTTAGAACCAGACCAAGACCACCTCTTCAGCCTGGGCCTTCGTACGGTAGTATAGTGGACCCGAGTGCAATTGCTGTATTCACACCTGCCCAAAAGATCCACACCAATAAGGGTAACAAACTTGAGTTTGATTGAATCTAACCAAACAAGGCAGGTATGAATACACATCACATACCACAGGTGTCCCACAGGGTTCAGTTCTGGGCCCTTTATTATTTATAATTTGTCTACTGCCTCTTGGAAACCTTTTCAGGTGCCAATGACACCCAGCTCTATCCGTCATCTAAACCTTCTTATAAACCAGCGGTTCCTCACCACATTCTTGGAGGCCCCCCAACACAGCACATTTTGCATCTCTCCTTTGTCTGACGCACCCATTTCAGCTCTCAGAGTCTCTACTAATGAGATGGTGATCTGAATCAGGTGTTTTTGATTAAACATGGAAAATGTTGGGGGGCCTCCAGGAACGTGGTTGGGAACCACTGTTCTAAACTAATTCCATATTAACTTTCTAAATGTTTGTATAAAGTTAGGGCTTGGTTTTAAGAATATATATATA
>JAUYWG010000032.1:19888255-19911743 GCA_034779775.1 Enteromius afrohamiltoni
TTGGTTTTAAGAATATATATATATATATATATATATATATATATATATATCATATAATACCAGTAATATTTGTGTATCTGTGGTTTTATAATCACTTAAAATACAAAATATTTAGTACTGTTTTTTGAAATGTGAAGTGTTGAATGTTGATAGTTTTTTTTATTCTACAGTTATTTGTTTTAATTTGACTTTTATGATTTCATTAATTATTATCTTTTCAGCAACTCATGAGTTTAAGAAACCCTGATCTGATGCCATGATTTTTATTTATTTATTTTTTATACACTCCAATATTCAAATGTTTAAGAAGTCTACGTTTATTTGATCAAAAATAGAGTAAAAACAGTAATATTGTATATTTAAATAAACTTTTTCAATCAGTTTAATGCATCCTTGCTAAAGAAAAGTATTTTTTCATCAACATCAGAATAAATTATTGTCAATATAACAAGTACTAAATGATGCATTAGTAATTTACACATATTTGTTGTTTGCAATAGCAGGAATTTAAATAGGAAAATGTGCTTAATTTGAATGAAAATTATAACACGTCATGCAGGCATTTTTATGCAGAAACTACTTTGACCTTGACATGTTCTTGATAGGTTTCATGTGATTTATCCACATATTTCATAATGACATTAAAAACTACAGAAATTTTAGTGGCCGTGTGTCAAAAGCAATTATCAGTTACATGCAGAAAATTCTTAAATGTTCAGTTCAAACTGCAGATTTGTGACTTTCCTTTTAACCAGAACAGTATTTATTCAGTTCAGTTTTATGTTGTATAAGGAAGGAATCATCCAACGTTAATAAAAGCTTATCCAGCTTTGACCTTCTCAGCTTCCTGCTTCATCTTTCATCCTGAATGGAACATCAGACTAAATTAGTGTCAGGCAGGACATATATTAGTAAAACTGATGATTAACAGGACTGACTTGCTCTCATTAACAGCCTGTGCTTTTATTGCAGCTGGAGATTAGTGTGCGGAGAAGGAAGTTCCTGTTCCTCTTCTGGCAGACATGTTTTCATTTCTTCACCAGAAAGCGTTATCTAACGCACAGCCTCAAAGTGGCTTACGACGGCTTGATCTGCCCCACAATTCTTAGCTGTAGAAAATTACTCAGCTGTCAGTTTAGACACATTAATGTGGGACATGGCTTCTGATGTGCATCTACTGTAAAAATGTATCATCAATTTAGCATCACATCATTTTCTTACCAATGGATCATCTGCAGTGAATGGGTGCCGTTGATAAAAGCATCACAACAATAAACAAGTAATGCATTGCAGTCCATTAATGTCTTGTGATGTGAAAAGCTGTATGTAGGCACCCATTTACTGCAGAGAATCCATTGGTGAACATGTTGCTATATAGAAAGATGTCTTGGATAGCAAGCATCTTGCTCTACTCTTTAAGATAAAGGCATGTTACATTTACATATGTTGTGCATGCATGTTTTCATATTTTGAGTACATGACCTTATGTAGCTATATTGTATTTTGAAGTTGTCTTCACTGCTGTATCATGAAAAGCAATCCAGAGGGAAACCGGTTATTGGGCAAGAAAATAAAACATACAGTAGGTCAGAATTTTATCTATTGGTTGTTGATGGGATTGTGAAAAGTGAGCACTGCATACCAAAATGGAGACAGATGTGAATGCAAAGCCATTTTGATTAGATAACAAAGTGGAAAAAAAATATATAATTAATAAATGCATGGATGAAACGCTCACAATAAGCTTTGTCAAAATAAACTGGACAAAACCCACTGTACAAACATCTTTTTGTAAACCAGACCCACACACCATTGCCATTAGATGATCTGCCATATGACTTGTCTCTGTTCTCATTTAAAATGCACTTGTACAGTATTTCTGAAGCTTTCCCTTCCCTTCAGAACATAAAAAGAGTCATTTAAATTACAAATGTGGCTTATGATTTCCTGAGCTTTGATCAAGCTTATTAGTGTTCGAATTAATGTTTGTAAATACCTGTATTCATAAATTCAACCTACCCTTCAGCTAATAAAGCAAAATCAGTGTGATGGGAGGGTGTTGTAGAGCCGTTTGTCTGCTGATGTCAATCGAAATGACTGTCACATTCTCTCAAACATAATGTAATCAAAGTCAGGATTTTGTTAATCGTCTTAACAAGCAGTACTTCCTCACACACACAGGTTTTTTTTCTCCCTTTGGTGCCACACTCTTGTTTTCTTATGGTTATTTTATTTTTATTAAACTTTTGGATTTAGAGACTCATTTAGTGCAACTGGTTTAGGGAGTCTTCAAAATTCAATTTAGTAGACCCAATTTGTTTAGTATAATACACATAGTCAACATTCAAACAATCAAAGTTGTCTTAAAACCAACATGCGTTCTTGTTTTTTGATCTACTTCAAATCTTTATTCCAGGATTCATATCACTCTTTTTGATGGTTGAGGAAAAACAGTTAAAAATAGTTTACATCTAGCTTGAGTGTTTTTGATTCATTGCACAAAGCCAATTGCAATATTTCATCCACAGACAAAAGACACCTGACAGTTTTTAATCAAGTTCGTGCAGGAATTGCATATTCTTTCAGACAATGTGGAATCAATGCCAGCATGCTGAGGCACAAATATTTCCCCACAGCAAACAGATTGTATTACCTTTTACTGTGATGTTTCTGAGAATTAAGGCAGGCTTTTTTGATCACCGCAAACACATACATCCATCTATTTTCCATGCCCATTATATCATTTTAAAGGTATTCATAAGGCTGTATAATGACTACATGCATTGTCTTTTTGTACCATTGATTCTGTTTTTTCCTGTTTAGTACTGTGCTTTAAAACAGTATGTATTGTATAAAACACTACACAAAATAAGACTAAGACTATTCATAAATAATTGTAATTAATGAACAGTCATTTTAATATTTGTCCATTGTAAGTTTGCCAGCATCAGCACTTGTGAGTGCTGTGAGTATATTTTTCATTCCGTTCAATCAGTTTTGTGTTCCTTATTACCTTTATAACGCAAACTGTTGGCACTTCATTGGTCAGACTGCACTCTAGATTAAAATCATTAGAATCGACATATGCTTAACTAATCAAAACTCAATATAATGCATAGCCATCCATTCTTCCTCTGTTAAAAAAGCATCATAGCATGATTTAACTTTAAATGAGTTATGATGGAAAACTGTTACAGTGTTTTGGTTAAAATGTATATGCACTAAAATGATTTACATTTATGTATTTCGATTTTTATTTAAAAGTGATTTCAGAAAGTAAGGCAGTCCTATCCTCCAAAATTCGTAAACTCACACCAACACAATTGCTAGCTTTAACTGATTTCTCACTGCGTGATAAAACCTACAGATCCATTAAGGATCATTAAATGGGAGGTGTCATGCAGAGTGCTGTCCCATGCAGAGTGCTGTATATGCATTATATCCATGTCCTCCCTGCAGGCCATCTGAATTTGCTGCTAAACTCCAACCGATGAGAGACAAGTGAGGAAAGAGAACCAGTTGGGTTCAAACACTCAACACAGAGAAATATATCCTGTTTATTGTAACTGTTAATGATATCAACTAATTTTCTTTTTGCAATGTTAATTGAACAATTATCTGGTTTTTGATAATGTTCTCATTAAGGGAACGCAAAATGTTAATTATGTTGTTCACAGAACTTTCTATGAAATGCAAAATGGTGACTGTGTATGTAAAATGATGATTCATTTGTATATCCAAGAAAAAACGGACATTGGACATTTTGTTGAAAAAAAATATGTTTTCATAACTTCTCAGACATTCTTAAAACATTTTGTTAATGGGGAAGAACCTTTTTATGGAAGGTACTTTATAGAACCATAGATGCCAGTGAAGAATCTTTAAGAGTGTAGAATCAGGGTCTAGCAGCTGCGTTGCAAAAGGTGAAAAAGTCATCGTAAGGTCAGCAAAGATTCGTTTTCAGATTGGATTCACTGTTTACAGTTCCCCAAACCAATCAGCACTGCAGTCATACAAACTATGATTTTGATTGTGTCTCTGAATTTGGACTGAATTTGACTTGAGTGGACATGAACAAACTCTAATGATCATGTTTTCCAACAGAGCATCTTGAGCTCCAGTGGAGTACTCTCTTTACAAGGGCGTATTTACTTTCATTAGTGGTTAGCCTTTTTGGTTCACGTTTTCTTCCAATAATGCTTTTCTTTTTTACAGATTATTCTGAATCTGCAAATCTCTCAATTTCCAAGCTGTGTTGAAAAGGATATCCGTTATTTTCAATGTGGACTTACTATGTGTGCTGGTGAAAACTGCCAAGATTTTCCTGTGTCAGCAAATGAGAATCTAAAAACTGATCTAAAAAAAACATTATAAAACTTTTAATGTCCAAAGAACCATTTATCCAGAGTTCTTTGCTGAACCTTGAAGAATCTTCACTTTTAAGAATGTTCTTCTATCTTTGACCTTTGGTATTTACGTACTTCAACATTTCCCTTTTTAATGTATCTATTCTTTATTGCATATGTGTAGCCTAATTATGCACAAAAAGGAAAACTAGAATGATTTACGCAGATGTATACACTATAAAACATTCCATCAACTTTTACGTTTTTTGCATTTAAGTAAAATATTTTTCTTACATGTAAACTCCGTTTTGCGTCCACGCGTTTTCCATTTATTGCGCTGATGTATATCCAAAATCCCGATCTGATCCATGATGGGTAGGTATAACCCCAATCCCAGCAAAAAAATATTCCGCAAGAGACTCTGGAAGATTTTTCAGATAGTATCTACTGGTGGTAAATAGATTTTCACAGAAATCTGGATTCCGAACAAATGCATCACCCTCAAAACACGCGCAACACTCATTTTACGCGTTCCGAATTTAAAGTTTAACTACATTTCCCCAGCATTCATATAAAAAGAACCCTGTATCCCAACGTCGTCCGTGATTCCAGAAGATCAGAGTGCATTTTTAGCTCATTTGCAAATTTCTCCAGCTTGTTTGGGGCACAGCCGCAGTTTGCGCGTCTCTGCGCAGGAACTGTGGCCAAACATCCTGCGCGCCCTTGAGCTGCGCTGCCGGATTACGCACATCATAACCAAAGATTTGCGCACACCCAATGAGTTAAACAGCAAGAAAATATTACTCTACGACTGTGTCTATTGTATTATGCATTGACTGATTTATAATAATGAGTTCAATTCGTGCGCAACTGTTTAGACGTAGGCTAAAGTACAGTTTTAACGTCAGGGTTTGTGCTTCCAGTCTGCCCTATACCCATCAGAAGTCATAAATGTATGTTTGTTTACATTTTTCAATCTACTACTTAGTCTTTTAGTACAAATGATCAACCTCAAAACTCTTTACTTTTTCCACTATTACAACTTGTATTTAAATAAGAAGCAACACTAAAACTTTCCAGTTTAATAATTCATTTATTATCCAGCTTCTCCCTCTAGTGGCCTTGATGTATAGTTCTGTTTTTATATATAAACCACCTTTCTCTCATTACCGATTTATATTCTGGTTCTGCATACTATTCATATTTATAGTACCCTGCTTTTATTATTCTATAAATGTGTATTTTTTATGTTGTCTACACCCAGGGCCGGCCCAAGCCTTCAGCAGAATTTTTTTATGGGGCCCCTCTGTGCCACCAATATGACTAATTCTTGTCAATCCTTTGTTATTCGCAAAGGATTGACAAGGATTGTTATTGTTATTGTATTTGTTTGTAGCTGCTTACATCATACCAATGTTTTTAGCCTTGCTATGACCTTTAATTGTGACGGTAGCAAACCCACAGGAGTGGGTGGGGAGGTATTCATTTGCACTTTAACATTAAAATTCTTGCAGTACCAGCTGTCATACGTGATGTGGTGTACTGAAAAGTGGCAAAATAAGCTAGTAGACAATGCTTTTTTTGCAACATGTAAAAAGTGCAATACAATTAACTACAAATAAAAGAAATAATAAAATATAAGGCTAACGTTAACCACTTTAATTACTTTTGGTCAGAAGATTTTGCACCTATATTGACCCAATCCTGTTGTCAGTTTTGTGGACTTCTTGGAGAACAATTTCCAGCTAAAGCAGTAGACTGTATCTTTTGTTTTTGAATAAGTAATCCAGCTCCGCTTGTTTTTTTTGTCCATTAATTAGCTGTCTGTATGTGTAGTGGTAGTGGAAGCTTCGCCCATCAGGATTTTTAGGGAATGTGAAGTTTTCCTTTATAGGCAATGGTCTTCTACATACAAGATCAGTCCTTTCAGACAGGATAGATGACCACCCAGCTGTTCAACTGGAGGAGCTGCTGATCCATGGTGTAGGCTGGAAGTAGCTGAGGGAGTAGATGTGACATTCATCCCAATGGCCACAGAACTAGAATGACCTGTATGGGAATTTAATTAGAAATCATATTTAGACATTTTAATCATAGGATTTTCTACAGTAAACTGAGCAAACACACAGTGCTACTAACTTACCTGCCTCCTCCGCTTAGTTCGCCAACGCTTTGTAATACCAGCCTTGTAATACCAACGCTCTGCCGGTGGTGGCAGCACTGCAGCGAGCGAGTGACTGGGATACACACAGCTTGTGACGTAGAGGAAGAAGAAACTGTGCGCTTAGTGTACAAATACACAGTTAAGCAGGAATTTGTCGTTTTAGTTTACATTTTACTCAATTAAAGACAATGTCGGAAAGAAAAGTTTTGAATGTAAGTATCACGTTCTTTAACTTTTATATCAGTGTTGTGTACCAATTTAAGGGGTTGTTAGAGTGTTATTATTAGCATGCTAATGAAGTAGCTACGCAACATAGATTAAATAAGTAATGTGTATTTATTGTGTAATGTTTTCTCTGTTCATGAAGCACATATATGTTTAAATAATCTTGAATACACTTCGTGAGGTAAACCTTAAAATACGTTTCTGTTTACAAAGGTCATTACTGTGGTAAACTCTCACTTTACAGCATGTGTTCTTGTTTTTCCTCAGAAATACTATCCTCCGGATTTTGATCCGTCTAAAATCCCTAAACTCAAACTGCCGAAAGACCGTCAATATGTGGTCAGATTGATGGCACCGTTTAATATGAGGTATGTTTTAATTTGTATGTTTATTGCAGTTTTTAAAAAAAATACATCTTTTTAGAAATTATTAATATGCGATAATAATTTAATAAAGCTTCTCAACTAAGGATAATGGAACAAATGTTTCTGAGCAAATAAAAGTTTTATACAGTTGCTGGTCATAATTAGATTATCTTCATAAAGTTGTTTTATTTGACTAATTAATTTCAATATGAAACTTGAATAATGTATACATTCATTCCACACATACTGCTATATTTCAAGCGTTTAAATTTTGATGATTTTAACTGACAAATAATGAAACCCCCAAATTCAGTATCTCAGACATTTGCCACACTCTATTCAGCTAATTTGCCACCTGCAAAGGCCTTTAAATGGTCCCTGAGTCTAGATCTGTAGGCTGCACAATCGTGGGGAAGACTACTGATTTGACAGTTGTCCAAAAGTCGACCATTGACACCCTTCACAAGGAGTTGTGAGACACAAAAGGTCATTGCAAAAGAGGCTGGCTGTCACAGAGCTCCGTGTCCAAGAACATTAATAGAGAGGTGATGGGAAGGAAAAGATGAAGAAAACCCTGGAGAGAATTCTGGAACAAAACCCATTAAAAAATGTGGAGGAGTTTCACAAAGAGTGGACTGCAGCTGGAGCCAGTGCTTCAAGAAGCACTACACACAGATGTATGCAAGACATGGGTTTCAGCTTCGCATTCCTTGTGTCCTTGTGTAATGACACTCAGCCGGGCTAAAGACAAAATGGACTGGACTGCTGCTGAGTGCTCCAAAGTTATGCTCCCTGATGAAAGTCAATTTTGCATTTCCTTTGGAAATCAGGGTCCCAGAGTCTGGAGGAAGAAAGGCACAGAATCCATGTTGCTTGAGGTCTAGTGTAAAGTTTCCACAGTCAGTGATGGTTTGGGGTGCCATGTCATCTGCTGGTGTTGGTCCACTGTGTTTTCTGAGGTACAAGGTCACGCGAGGCTGTATACCAGGACGTTTCGAAGCACTTCACGCTTCCTGCTGCTGACCAACTTTATGGAGATGCAGATTTCATTTTCCAACAAGACTTGGCACAAAAGCTACCAGTACCTGGTTTAAGAACCATGGTATCCCTGTTCTTAATTGGCCAGCAAACTCGCCTGACCTTAACCCCATAGAAAATCTATGGGGTATTGAGAAGAGGAAGATGCAATATGCCAGATCCAAAAGGTCTTAAGTAATATTTTCTGACATACTGAATTTGGGGTTTTCATTAGTTGTCAGTTATGATCATCAAAATGAAAAGAAACACTTGAAACATATTAGGCTGTGTGCAATGAATATATACATTATACACGGTTCACTGAATTAGTGAAATAAATCAGCTTTTTGAAGATATTCAAATTATGTGACTAGCACCTGAATAATGACCATTTTACCACGTTTTACAGAAAACATTGCCATTCAGTGTAACAATAGTTTGTTTTAATAGTTTGTCTCTCTTCTTTGACCAATATATATCACTGCAAAAACAAGCTAAGTATATTAAATGGATATTAAATAGTAAGGATAACATCAGAATTAAGATTTATAGATTATATCATCTTTGAGATAATGCTTGTTGTTGCACAGGTGTAAAACGTGTGGAGAGTACATTTACAAAGGCAAGAAGTTCAATGCTCGTAAGGAGACCGTTCAGAATGAACTCTACCTGGGGCTTCCCATTTTCAGATTCTACATTAAATGCACCAGATGCTTGGCTGAGATCACTTTTAAGGTACTGGAATAAACACCCACATCTTTAAAACCAGCAGGTTTTTTAAATTGATGTTTTTGTGTGTTTGTTTAGTTGCACTTTATCTGTTTGCTGTGTTTTGCTGTGTTTTACAGACAGATCCAGAGAACACAGATTACGCCATGGAACATGGTGCAACACGAAATTTTCAGGCTGAGAAACTGATTGAAGAGGAGGAGAAAAAGATCCAGCAGGAGCGAGAAGAAGAGGAACTCAATAACCCCATGAAGGTCTGATAGAAATTTTAAAGACTGTGTTTCGTGACATTAGAAGGTCCCCCATTTTTCAGAATTTTACATTCGTATACATTTCCCCTCATTTAATACCTACAGTCTTTAAAGTATCTTTTGTAAGGAACCTTATAACATAACTCCCTGAATGTTGTCACAGGTCCTGGAGAACCGCACACGGGACTCAAAGATGGAGATGGAGGTGCTGGAGAACTTGCAGGAGCTGAAGGAGCTAAACCAGAGGCAGGCACAGGTGGACTTTGAGGGCATGCTAGACAAGTATAAAGAGATGGAGAGAAGACAGAGAGAGAGAGAGAAGGAGGAAGATGAGCGAGAGACCAAGTAAGTGGACTTTTGAACTATTTGAAGCTTTTGACCTTTTTGCTTTATACACTAAATGTTATTTTTATTTGTTTATTTATTTTTGACCTTTTAAAAATGGATTGTCCACACTACACATTCATGTTGATGGTGAACGTGATGGTGAACGATGGAAGTTGCTGCAGACTAATGTATTTCCAACTGAAATGGAATATTAAAAGGAAAGGGTTTTATTCTAGTGCCCCTCATTTCTGTCTCTCACGGATATCAAATTCTCAAATTGTGCAGCTGTAGATTGTTGCATCTAAAATATACTTTATGTACAAAATGTTATATTCCTATGTATGGTAACCTCAAAGTCTGTTTTGTTGTCTTTTCTTTTTTGTATAATCATGTCCATATTGTTTATATCACAATAATTACACCTTTTTTTTTTTTTTGCCCAAAGCGTATGATGTCAAGATTAAGAAGCTTAAAATATAGTGTGGTTTAGTCTTCTCTTTTCTCTTGCTCCACGTAGAGAGATGTTGGAGAGAGTTCTGGTCAAACGACTGAGGGACTCCGACTCTGAGGAGGAGACGGAAGATGTAAAAGACCTAAGCAGGACACACAACCGGGCTGATAAACCCACAGACATCCTCACCACAGACGGGAACACAGGACCACAGGTGGAGAGAAAGACATTAGATTTGAATCTAGCCTCTTTTATTTGACATTGAGATATTTTTTTACATTTTATTTTGGTCAGATTTATTAATTCTGAATTGAAAAAAGTCGCAGATTTTACCTTAAGTTTTTGTTTTAGTACATGGATACTCCACTGCTCAGCTGCAGTCAAGTAGTATCTTTATGCTCCATTTATTATTATTATTATTATTATTACACCACAGAATTAATTGCTTTTTTGAGGCCATGAACATACTTGAAAAGTCACAAAACTTTGTACACATCCGATCAACACCAACTTTGGTCTGTGTAAACTAAAGGCGTTTGCGACATGGCAAAGATCTAGAGTTTTGCTGACAACAGGAAGTGACACGTTTTTCTCTGTAAAGAACTACTCCTAGATATTTAATGACATCAACATTTTATTCTGTCAGTCTAATGTAAAGGTCTTTGGGATGGTGAATGGCGTGGCGGCGTTACAAAGTTTGATGTCTCAGAATGCGAATAGAAGTTGTATCTCAGCCATAAAATGTCCGATCTGCCCCAAACTACACATGTTTAGGACAAGAGTCCTGGCCTGAACACATCAGAAGGCTAATCTTTCATTTTAATCATAGCGCCACCAGCTGGCAACAGGAAATGACTTGTTCACACTAATTCAACATGCAATGTCCAGTCTGTACCAAACCTCAGATATTTAGCAAGAGTTCTTGCCTAAAGACATCTAAAGGCCAATATTCAGTTATAATCACAGCGCCACCTGTAGACAACAGGATATGTCATGCTTTATGTCATGTTTAATCTGCACCAAACTGGATGTGTGTGATAAATGTACTTGTCTGAAGACATCTATATCCCAATATTTAGTAATAAACGTAGTGCCACGAGCTAGCAGCAGCAAGTACAAATCATGGTATTTAATATAGTAAAGGTTATTGTAAAGAGTTTCACAACTTTTATTTTGGGTGTGACAGTCTTGATGATTTGGATTAACTCTTTCATTGCTGTATACCTTAAAACCGGACTGTTTTCCTGATGCCACAGGGGTGGCCATTGCATGTTTAGTTTTATGTTTCTTATCTTTTCACCTAATAATTTCAGCTCAAATCAATATTTCCTATTAATTTGTTTATTTATCACAATAAATATTAACACAGTCAGCCAGACATTGCTGCAAAATAAAGACTTGGATTGTTGACTGTACTAAAATCAGTTGTTTTTTTTAGCTTACATGTGTTTTTCTGATGACGTTCTGTTCATCCGAACTCCTCATCTGTTTCTTTCATTAATGTTAATGTTTCCTCCTGGTCTCCACAGGGATCATCATCTGTGGGCATAAAGAAACAGAAGGTGGAGAGCTGGGAGAGGAGTGTCGGAGGTCTGGGTGGGAAAGGAGCTCTGGGATCTCTGGTGGTGAGGAAGAAACCAGCGGAATCTGTCAGTAAACCTGCTGCTGCTACACCGCAACAGGCTGGTGGCACACAAACAGGTTCGTGATGACCACGATTTTCTGCTCATGAAACATTTCTGAACAGTTCTGCTGATTCATATTTTTGTGGAAACTGATTGTATTATTATTATTATTATTTTTATTTTTTTTAGATCTTTAATGAATTAAAAGGGAAAAAAAACAGCACTTATTTAAAATTGATTTCTAGATTCCTTTTTTGTAATTAAATAAAAGTGTTAATTTAAAATAAATAAATAACATTCTGACCCCACATTTTTAAATGGTGGCTTATATATAATCTTTAATTAAAAAAATGCCTTATGCATGTATTTAATAAACCAAATTTGTTTATAATATGTAAACTATTTTTATATATAGAATATATATATTTATATATAGAATTATTTAATAAACCAAAATTGTAGTTGATGTATATGAGGATATCAGGAGTTATTGTACTTAATTTTATTATTTCATTAGAATCAAGAAATGGTACAAATGTGAAGTGCACAAGGCATATATAAAATATATATACAAATCCCAAATAAGGGATTTGTTACCCATGATAAAACCCACTGCAGTTTACACCATAAACCCTACTGTTGCCTTTATGTATCAGGACTTGGTTTCGGGAATTACCTCTGTTAACCTGTGCTTCCTTGTCTTTACAAATCATTCAGGCACAGGTATTGCCAAACCAGAGTCCTCCAAAGCTTCCGAAACAGAGCCACTCGCATCTCAGAACGGTTCTTCTCTCAGCCTCTTGGGGGCGTATACAGACAGCGATGACAGCGGCTCTGACTAGGATGGAGAGAATGCTGTGGCATGAAATTAAATGTTTATTTTCAGACCAGCAAATCGACCACCATTCTTTTCACAGACCACTTTAAGTTTCATTAACCTGGACTCCACATCAAGAGATTCTGTGAACTTTTTAGCTGGAGGGGCATTGTTTATGAGAAGCTGTTTCCACTGCCTGGATTTCATTGGGTCTATTAGATCTGCATCATCTCACTGTCTCTAATGTACTCTGTAATGTGCTTCTAATGTATTATGCACTCTATAATGTAGTATTTGTTTCTCTATGTTAGCTCAATCAATACAAGGAAATGCATTTGAGGGTTTCAGTGGAGATAAGTGAATCTGAATCTAATTTCCACTGATCACCTCTAATCCCATTTCATCTTCCCAAACAACAAATAAAGCTTTCCTCATGTTTTGTTTCCGAGCACAGACTTGTTTTTTTTTTTTTTTTTTTTTTATCAGTTGTGTTGTTTTTAGCAAATATTTTGATATTATTCATCAAATATTTTTTTCATATCGTGCATTCACAAAAGACATTTTTACACAGCCAAGTTTAGGCTGTTGGTGCCCATTTAAAATTCAGTTTGGGCACAATGCAACATAAAGGCTCAGCCCCTAGTTTCTTAGCTTTGATTCCTGTTATCAATATAACACACCATTCATTAATATAAAAAGTCATTTATCTAACAAAAACAAGGAATTTGCTAAATTTTATTTGAGTATATATCTTGAAATTAATTTTTCTCCCAGTTTTGAGTTTATATCTCACAATACCGAGGAAAAAGTGTGTTTTGGTGTTGAAGGTAACACTTGCTAATGTGATGTTAATGTGATCCAATGTGTGGGCAAGCCATTATTCACCATTATCTCCCATATTGATCCACCAGTGTCAGTGACCTTCTAACCTTACAATTTGACCTCCGTTTGCTGATGGAGAAGGTGTTAATGAGAGCTAGTGTGACAGATGGGGCATGTATTGAATTGGATCGCATCGTTTAATGTGTGTGAGTGTGCCTGGTTAACCAGAACACCCTGCTTATTTGCATTTTATTGCACTTAATCTCTTTATTTCGTTTAAAACCCTGCACATTCTTAACATCTGCGCTTTGCAGACATGCGTGATTTTGCACAATGCAGGCCAAAGCACGAGCCAGCAAGCGAAATGAAATGCCTCAGCAAGAACAAAGACAATGCAACTCTCCAGTGGGCTTCAACAACAAGTCGAGCTTATGTGTTGTTGAGCAGCAACAGCCAATGCAATCCGATGCAACTCATCCATCCATCTGCACGTGCACACGCTCGCCACTTCTGAGATTCCCCTCACAGCTGCTTTATTTACTCACTTCCATCCGTCCATCATTGAAAGGTGAGTATTTTGCAAATGTTTTGTGGGCTTCTGGACTGTGTTAATGAGTTATAACCCTCGTATAAGATGGACAGTTTGCACACGCTCGTCTGCTCGTCGTACCCATCGGGATTTTGTTAGCCAGCAAGCAAGCCGGCTAACAAAATGCAGCTTGAATTTGTTGTTTTTTTACTTCTGTGCTCTAAATTAGTTATGCATTCGAATTATACGTTTAATATATTGTAGTAACCGTGTATATAATCACCAGTATCGACAAATAAAGTGACTATCATATGTTAGCGGAGTTTAAAGATGTTAGCCGGGTTGCTAACATTAGTTTTAATCTATAATGACAGTTTTTATTTATTTCAGTTTAAGAAACATCAAAATCTCTGTTATGTGCTAATTTAAAGGTGGAACAGTAAGAAAGTGGGTGTGTGCAGTTGGTGCATGTTCTTGTTTTGACAGGATTCTTTGCCTAGATTGATCAGTGAGAGTTTGTGTGTGTGTGTGTGAAACTTTCTTTTTGAATCATATTGATGTGTTTGGTTTCATTTATATAAAACCATCGCCAACACGGGTAATTAATCACCTAACTTAAATACGAATGCATTAGGCGGATGAACTAATATATATGACGATATCTGTTTGTTTAAAGGGACAGCTCGCCCAAAAAATGTAAATTATGTAACGGTTCGCTCAAGCCGATTTTGTTCCAAATCCTATTGTTTTTCATTATCCTTGAAACACAAAAGCAGTTGTTGAGCCAAATGTGTGGGGGGACTGACAGCCCCAGTCACTATTTCAATGCATCAATTTTCATCCAATGAAAGGAAACATGACTTTAAACCACTTCTGTGGTTTAAAAAGACAAAATAGCATCATGAAAGTTCTTAAATGACTAATTTGGTGTCTTATGAGCGATTTCTGTGAGGATAAATACTTCAGTTAAGTTATTTTGTCAGTCCACAGTCGACAGAAATAGTCACCAAGGTCTTCCTAGTCATTCTAACTACTTTTGTGTCGTGGGAATGCAAGTCGTGCAGTTACTGTAGTTACTGTAACTTGTCTTCCAGTGGGGCAGGTCTAGGGGTGGAGGCTTAATATACTGCCTTATTTTACATTTCTGTGTTTTTTTTAATATGTCATGGCCGTTCATTTTCTTTTCAAGATCAATTTATTGCAAGCAAATAGGCGCTGGATGTTCTAAAGCATCGATGCATTGGGGAAACTGAGGTGAGCTATTGCACAAATATCATCTTTGCCATTTATTGACACTCTGTAATAAGTAACTTATTGGTTAGGTGTTACAGGATTTATGGATGGTGTTCTATGAAAGAACCAGGATAAAGTCCTTCCGGCTGTTTTAACGTTCTTGTTTTATTCTTGTCTTGGTCGTAGACCCATGGCAAAGTGGTTTAGAGATCACCTAAGTTTTGGCAGCAGGAAAGGACCGCCGCAACCCCCGAAACCGGACTACACCGAAAGTGAGATCCTACGGGCCTACAGGGCTCAGAAAGACCTGGACTTTGAGGACCCTTATGAACCGTCTGACAACCGGGTAGTGAACGACTCTGGCTCGGTGGAAGCGTTCCCAGCGTTTGGCGCGGTGCTATCCAACGGAGTGGAGGTGAAGATCGTGTCTCCCAAACACAGACTGATAAAAGTGGAATCTCAGGAATTCGGGCGTAGCAAAATACCACTGAACATCGTGACCTTTGAGGAACCGCAGGCCCCTGTAAGTTCTTGTTTTCTTAACATATAGGAGATTAAAAGTCTTACTGTTTTCAGGAAGAATTGTGTGCTTTAAAAGGTTTTCTGTGTTGCTGTATAGAAAAAGGTTGGTTTTGGGCAAGAAAAGTGTAAAAACATGTGTAAAAAAAGTGTAACATGTACTTGAATGTTGTAACGATGACAATGTTTATTTAAATTAAGCCTTTTACCAGCGCATTAATTAAACAGTTGTTTATTTTTTACATCAATGTATTTTATTCTAAATTAATATAAATAGGTAGAATCAAAAATTAGATGCTAATTAGAGTTGTTTTAATAGGATTTCAGTGACTTGTGATTATTTAGGGTAGATGTGTTTGGTACACATAACAAACAATCCAGATGCACAGTTGGCTTGGGTTTCCTAAACTCGGCCGGTAATGATTGTCTTTTGTCATCAGAGGTAAAGGGTGGGAGCATTGGGAATCAATTTCATTAACCCAAATACATTTAATCCCAATGCCTGTGGGTATTATAGACTCACACACCAGCCCTCTCTCTCTCTGTCTCCCTTGTTTCAGTTTATAAAGGGATTGTGTGTCCAAAAATGAAAATGTTATGTCACTCACATATCTCTTTTTCTTCAGTAAACCAAAAATGAACAAAATGGTCTTTTCTGTGCAACGTAAGCATAATGCAATCAGTGGCTGACAATTGTCAGACTTGGCAAGACAAATTCTAAGAATAAATTTACTCTTGTATACACTTTTATGTGTCTGCTTTGAAAAGAGACCAGGATTACGTTTATAGACCAAAGTTACATTTCAGGTCTGTACTTTTTTGGCTTGTGGTTATTAAGGGATTGATGTTCTGAATTATTTTTTATTTTTAGATTTTAAAACTTATGAATTTTAGTTAAAGTTTTTTTTTTACATATGAAGATTCTACTGAAACTTTAAATGGAAAGTGGAAATGCAAAATTTTAGTTTTTCCCCTACATTTTTGCATTTCCACTTTCCATATACATTTCTATACATTGATGTGTGTGTGTGTATATTAGGGGTGGGCATAATTAATTTTGAAATGAATCTAGATTAAAATGGCTAATTTGAGATCTGCCAAAGGCATTCAGAATTTGTGTGCTACCTATTATATTTGAGAGATCTGTGTGTCAGTACTGCCATCTTAAAAGTAGGGGTGTGAATCTTGGTTTCACAATTCAATGCAATAAGATTATTATTTATCAACACAATGGCCCAGTTTCACAAACATGGCTTAGTTTAAAGCAGGACTAGGCCTTAGTTACATTAAGATATTAATGCACCTTTTACAAAATTTTAAGAAATGTCAGAGCAAGATATTTTGAGTAGAAGCAGTTCAAACATGCATTTCAGTCTGGGACTAGTTTAAGCCTTGTCTGTGAAACCAGGAGAATATCACATTTTATCACAATTTATTTTTGCGCAAAATGTACTTTTTATCATTATACAAACAGGCTACTCTTTTAAAACTATTACTTCTTTTAAAAAGTGCTCTTTGAGTATACAAAAGTTTACAGAAATAGTCTTGCCTTTTAAAAGTTGGATTTTTCTTTTTTTTTTCTTCCCTCTGCATTATTGCCTCTTGATTATTACTGATGAGATCATTGACAGTGGCAACTTTAACAGGCTGCATTCAGACTAATGCACAGATCTCTTTCGATATATTAGATGTTTTGCTCTGTTCTGAAAACATAACTGACGGTGTGTTCATCAGTTTTGTATAAAAGCATTAGAAAATGCTTTTGTTTGTTACAGGTTTAGTTTATTGTAGTGCATCAAGTTAAATGAAATGAAAAGAAGTACAAAACTGGACCAGGATAGCACACTGTGAAAAACTCTGCAGGTGTCATCGTTTCTAAATCATATGATAATCATGATCACTCATCATCCATTCCCCAGGTGGTTCCCTCGGCTCCTGTGGTCGGGGAGACTGACTACTCAGACCCGTTTGACGCCAGGCCGGACCCGCGGCCCAGACCTGGCTGGGAGCAGAACGCCATCGAAGCCTGCAGCAGCTACATGGAGCCATTTGAGGCCCAGCGGTTCATAAGCGGTACAGCAGTTCCCCAATGGATCTCTTATAATACCACCAAAGAGAGCATTTAGTCAGTTTCTGTTTTATTTGTGGTCTGGACAGTGGTATGTGGAGTATAACTCCAGTCCTCATTCACTTTCATAATATTCATATTTATATGTTCTGTAATATGGTGTCATCTGGTTCAGTTGAATTTGTTTTTCTTATGCCAGAGCTCCAGCACAGCACAGATCGGGGCAGAAGCAGCCCCCAGCTTTACGACAGCCCGTACGAGGAGAGAGTTCGACCCCGGGTGGCCCCCACGGAGGACGAGAGAGAGAGCCGTCTGCCCCAGGATGATGAGAGGCCTGCCGATGAGTACGACCAGCCCTGGGAGTGGAAGAAAGAGAACATCTCCAAAGCCTTCGCCGGTAAGACATACTGCTGGGTAGAGATGGGCTCCACAACATTATGCTTTCATCTTGTTTTAAGAATGTAGTTTACCACAGTGTAAGCAGGGTGTGAAATGAACAGGCAGCAAACGTGACTAAATCAAACCGTGTTATTTGACAGTCAGCGGGTGTTTGGGAGCCGCTTCCTTTTGGCTAGAATATTATTATTTATACTCGATAGTATTATAGCAACAGTTCTGTTTTTCGTTATTGCTTTTGTATATTTGAAAACAAGTATTTATTGTAATAAAATAATAATTTGTATAATGCCTAATTAATATTACATATTATGCATTTGTCTGATATAGTAGTAATGGTGTTCGTATTTATAATTAATAATAATCAATTTAATAACATTAAATACGTTGTTAGCATTATTGTTACTATGAATTGCACTTAGTAGTGTTATGGTTATGTATTTTGTTTCTTTATTAATAGTTTTTAAATATTTATAGTAATTGAATAACATAAAACAAATGATAATAATTATTGTTTTTATTATTAAGCCCATGATTACAACAATAATATTTCTCTGATTTTGTAATTTATACTAATAAAAATAATAAATATATAAATAATGTTTATTAAATAAACTGTGCTATGTTTAACTATACTATAATTATACATTTAATTATTAAGCATTCATTATAATTAATTTAGGCCTATTTACTGCCTGCTTTTCATATACAGTAATAATACTGTTTTAGCAGAAAAAAGTATGATGTTATTATAAATGTATAATAATGTTTAATTCCATTTTCTTGAGCCACCAGCAGTTATCAGGTGTGGCAATCAATCAACAATCACTTTTATTTCTATAGAGCTTTTAACAATACAGATTGTAGCAAAGCACTGAACATTATCAAATAGGAGAGCAGGTAATGTATAATGATGAGATTAGACTCTTTATTTATTAAATGCAGAGACGGTGTCTGTAGTCAAAGTGAGGATGATCACTGGAAATCAGGTGTCCCCAACTAAGCAAGCCAGAGTCGACAGCGGCAAGGAACCAAAACCCCATCCATGAGAGAATGGGGGGAAAAAAACCCTTGGGAGAAACCAGGCTTAGTTTAAGCACATGTCAGAGTGTGTAAAGGACTTTAGTGTTTGTGTGTGTGTTTATGTGCATCTGTCCACGGAGCTCATCAAGGTGTTCTTGTATCCAATGAAGATCTGATATCAATACGGACTGAGGAACAGAATAAGAGAGAGACAGGCTAATTTTAGCGTGGAACCGAACAATGTACATGAGCTGAACTATCCGCATCCAAAGCCGTATCTATAGCCCTCCCATTCTGACTGTCCTCCGTTAAAGTGTGGATGCGTGTCTCTGTTTCTTGGATCTGTCTGCATTCAATAAAATGATCTGTCTTTTATCCTGCACATGAGAAAGGAAGAGGGATGTGGTGGGGGTTTTGATGGAGACAGGAGGAGAGAAGAGAAGCAGAGCAGTCATGCAGAAAGATCAGAGCCCCTGTGTGACTTCTGCTCTGCATCATGTCCACACACATACACACACATTCAGGTCATCTCTCCTTATGTGACTGAAATGTCACATACTCAAAAGCATGAATCTTTCTTCTACCAAGACTGTCACAGCAGGAACAGTGATGCTGGGGGAGAGAAACTAACTAAAGCTAGAAATACTACTACATTTGCTTATACTGAGTGATAGCTAGCTGAACAAACCCGTAAATACACGGGGTGGGCCATTTATATGGATACACCTTAATAAAATGGCCACCATGGTCACCACCCATCTTGAAAAGTGTCCCCCCCTCACTTCATCTAGTGTATACTAATATGCCACAAACAGGAAGTTAATATCACCAACCATTCCCATTTTTTTAAAATATTGCTCAATTTTCTTTTTGTTCTTAGTTGATCTTAACTTTGTTTCTAAATATAATTTTAAGATATACTGCTTAATTTAATGCTGTACATTCATATTTTATATATAGGGGAGAAACATACATGAAAACCATTAAAACATTTAAATATTAACAAAAATATCGAATTTAATTTAGAACAATATTTAAAATAAAATGTGTAAAAAGTAAAATAGAAAAAAATTTGAATTATATTTATACAGTTAAATAATGCAAAGCAGGTATTTTTAAGCCACTTAAACTTTTTCAAGTTTCTAATAGTTTTGTAGTAACCTTTGCTATATTAATGCATTTCTTTAATGGGTGTTGTTTTATAATAAGCAAATCATGTTTTAAAATAATTAGAGTAATTGAATAATACATTCACGTTAATAGTAGTAGTTAATATTTATTACATTTATGGAATTTACATTTATGGAATAGTATGGCAAATGTATTTTATTGGAGAAAGGATAAATAACAGAATGCATAAAAAAACAGAACACATTTTAAAATGTACGCAAGTATCATGTTATTTATACAAATATAAAAATCTGGAATATTTTATAAATAAATAAAAATATAAAATGAAAATATACAAAATAATTTTCAATTAAAATAATATACTTAACTCGCTCCGTTTGCTTGCATTTTTAAAAGTTTGTTTAGAACTTCATTTAGAAAGTCATAGCTAATAGTTAACAGTGAGTCCCCAAACTGAAGTGAAACCCCCTTTTTCTTTTGTAGTAACTTTTGAAGCCAGGGACTGGGATCAATGCACGCTGCCCCGTGACGAAGCGCCGAGGAAGGCAGGAGCGTCTAGAATCAGCCCTTCATCCAGCAAAGCCGCCAGCCTGCACAAATCCAGCAACTCGCAAGGCATTCTGGGAGAGAGAGTGGATCCCACGTTGCCCCTGGAGAAACAAGTGTATGTATTAACAAATGAACCGCCTGAGCTGTGCTGCTTAAAGTATTGAAACAGGAACCTGGCAGAGGTAGAAGTGAAAAGCTGTCATATTTAATCACAAATAACCTGAAGATATGGATGTCAGATAGTCGCTAGTTGCATTCAAAAGAACATTCTGCTGAAATTTCAAGTGCCATCCCTATTTATTACGCCCCCTGCATCGTATTTGCAGAGTGAAGCCTAATACACGTTTCTTACAGCCTCTATAGCACATCACGCTTTCTTACAAAACGCATTTCGTTGCACTTTTGCTTTCAGCAACCATTTATTAGGAGTTTTAAACTTTATTCAGAAGAAAAACTGCCACAAATACACCATTTCCAGTCTTCCAGATTGCTACTATTGTTTAGTTCTCTGATGAGTTCTGCATGTGTAAATGCTTCTAAAGACATTATTTATGCCTAATCCTGACTTCAAGGATTAAATTCTGAAGAATTATGGCCGGTTGCTGACGAAAATGCAGACGTGAACCAGATGTTTTCTGCTGCATCTGTGGGTGATTAGTACATCCAAACAGCCACAGAAAATGACAGTTTTGGTGGGAAAAAGCTTATTTGGTGATGCTTTAAAACAAGGAACGCTTATTCACTATTAACTACGTTAGCTGTAAAATTTGGGTATTGGGTAGGATTAGGGATGTCGAATAAGGTCATGTAGAATAAGGCATATGTGCTTAATTACTACTAATAAATGACTCGTGTTACCGCTTCTTTATAAACCTGTTTATGTACATTTCTTCGACGTTAAATGTTTAAACATGTTTCTGTAAGTTAAATAATATTATTTAATAATTAATAATTTAGTTAATAATTTAGCTGGACAGGGACAAAAATATAGCCATTGTATGGGTCAAAATGATAGATTTTTCTTTTATGCCAATAATCAGGATATTAAGTAAAGATAAAGAAGATATTTTCCATAAATATATAAAAACATAATAATATATGCATTGCTAGGAACTTCATATGGACAACTTTAAAGGCCATATTTTTAATATTATGATTTTTTTTCTAGATATTTAAATAGTTGTATCTGAGCCAGATCTTGTCCTATCCTAACAAACCATACAGCGATGGAAAGCTTATGTTCAGATTTCAGATGATTTAAAAATGTGCTGATTTTGTGAAAAAAAAAAAAAAATTGATTTGATTTTCTTTCAAGATGCAGGGCTGTGAAATATTGTCTATGAGTATTGAGTATCGTGACACTTCACAGGTAGTGAGATCAGCTGCTGAAATACTGGTGTTGTAAAACCCTAATAGTGGCCCAATTGTGTGCGTTTCAGATGGTACCATGGTGCACTGACTCGCTCGGAAGCTGAATCTCTGCTCACGCTGTGTAAGGAGTGCAGTTATCTGGTGAGGAAGAGCCAGACGAGCAGAAACGACTACTCGCTATCTCTCAGGTACAGTCTTACTCGCACACACTCACTGTCTCAGGTACTCATACAAACCAAAAACTCACTCATTATTTACGGCGTTGATTTTCATATCAGATTCTGCTGCAATTCAGAGTCATGCTGTGGTGTTTTTAGTTTGATTTAGTCACTCAGTACAACATGACATCTTTGTAGAAACAAGGCGGCTGATGACTGTTAATGTGCTGTAAACGTCCGTTTTGAGCTGTGTACTGTGATTGCTTTCAGATGTATAATAATTGAAGTACTTGTTCACTTTTATTTCATGAAACAGTCAGAGACATTTGGCTCTATAAATGGAGCAAATTGTTCTGGCTGGGTTTCTGTTTTTGCATCTTTATGGGAAATGTTTATATGGTTATTTAAAGTTTCTCCGGACACAAAATTACCACCAATGTTTACATAGTTATGTTCCACCTTATCTAAGCTAAATTAACATTTTTATATACTACTCCAGCTATATATATTAAAACATCGAAAGATATATATTTATTTTCTTACAATTTTGAAACCAGACCATCATAGAGACTTGAGGGTGGTTTTAATTGGACTTGGCCAATAAGAAACCAATTAGCAACCAGTCGGAACACCCTAGCAACCATATAGCAGCTCCTTGCCAGCAATCTGGTATTACCTTGCAGCCTCGTTTTATTTTTACTGAATCTTTCCCTTCCCCCTCATGCTACCTACACGTTCTACAGCTGGAGGCCAGTTACATCTAGTTATTCCAGTTCTTTGTAATATATTCAGATTTTTAGGTGTTCTGTTTGAGTCTTAATGCATTTGATATGTTATTAATAATGTATTGCCAACCAAAATTATGGCTGCTTTGCAGTTTTATTGGGAGTGAGCAAAATCTTACATCGTGGTATTAATCTTATCTTTTAGTGTTTTTTAGACTTTATCAAGTATTTATTTAATTATTGGTGAAAAAATCAACAAAAGAAGGTCCTTTATATCTATATGAATTATTGTCATAATTCCTACGGTAAACTGATCCATTAAATTAAATACTTTACAAATTAATTGTGCTTCATCTTATTTATTACTTTTCCTTTTTGTTCCCTTTTTTCTCGTGCTGAGTTGCAATTTTATTTAGAAACCATGAACTGTTAATAACACATTTTATCCTCTTATCTTTTTGCCACAGACAATTTGTGTATTTACTCATATTTCCACATTCGTCTACTGCTTCCACTTCAGTGCTAGTACTTTATTACTCTTTATATTAGTGCTGTCAAATGATTAATCTCGATTAATCGCATCCAAAATAAAAGTTTTTCTCTACATAGTATATTTGTATGTACTGTGTATATTTATTAAGTATATA
>JAUYWG010000032.1:19912501-19928233 GCA_034779775.1 Enteromius afrohamiltoni
AATAAACATAATAAATAAACACAGCATCAACACATATATTATGTAAAGAAAAACGTTTATTTTGGATGCGATTAATCATTTGACAGCACTACTTTATATACTATTATAGTATTCATTTATATTTTAATTTGGTTTTATTTATTGTTTCGTTTTAGCTTTAATAATTTTGGTATGTGCTTTTGTCAATTAGATCAGTTTTGTGTTCCTCTTTTAGAGGCTTTAGAAATTTGCATATAAAATATGAAACTTTAGGCTTTACGTAGTCAAACTGTGCTCATGCAAACCCTTTCTATTTTAACTTTATTTCAATGAAGGAGTAGCAGTAGGTGGTCTCGTCTACTACTATTGTTGTTAAGCGGTATTTTGCTATCTCTACCGACTGACACATTTCTACCGTTCCAGGTCAGTCACACAAAGTAATATGCAAACTCATTGACTTTCACTCTCCCCCTCCATCTGTCCGTCTCCGTCTCTCTGCAGGAGCTGTCACGGGTTCATGCACATGAAGTTTTCGCAGTCTCGTGATGGGAAGTTCATCTTGGGAGAGAACAGTCCTCCGTTTGACTCCATCCCTGAAGTCATTCATTTCTACACCACGAACAAACTGCCCATCCGCGGTGCCGAACACCTGTCTCTGCTGTTCCCGGTGCTGGTGCAGACACTTTGAGACCACACACACGCCGATCACGCGCTCGCACACAGACACACTCAGGGCTTCACTCAGACGGCTACTCCAGTGTTCATGTTTAATCGCATATCGCAGGCTCTTTCAGAGTTTGATTTGTGTTTGAAGTGGGAATTAGATTTTTCAGGCGTGTGATCAGATTCATCCCTGGTGTGAATGAAAACACAGTTGGCCTGTACTGACACTGTATCGATGTGCAACACGCGTGTGAAGAATATTTTCTGCACCACTGGACTCTAAAGTGTCTGCGCGTCACACTGGGAACTGCAATAATATTACTTCCTCTGCTCCAAACACTTCAAATGATAGATTTAGCATTTGAGGATAAAATGTAGCCCGACCAAAGTATTTATAAAGATTTTGCTGAGTACTAAAAAGCAATGATGTACAGTTCACATACCATCCTAGGATTTCTTGATTTTAGAAAGTGAAATAATTCACCTGAAATTTCAGTTGTCATTTGCTCATTTTCATGTGATTCCGAACTTGATTGACTGACCTTCTTCAGTTGAACACAAAAGGAGATATTTTGAATGATGTTTAAGTTTTTTGTTTTTCCTTGCAGTGAAAGTGGATGGTGACCATGCCTGTTATACTCTTAAAAAGGACAAAATCAACATAAACGTAGTTCAAAAGTCATCTAAAGCGGCACAATAGTTTTGTGTAAAGAAAATGCAAAAATTTTCGTTTTAATTTTGCCTAAATATCAATAATCATTATGCAGCAGCTGCTGATTTTTATTTGTTTCTGCATATTCAAATCAAAATCTGTTGATGAAATTCAAAACTGTGAGTCATGAGATTTAAAAAAAAATAAAAATGAAATTAAATATTTGAAGCATGACAACAAAACTGACAGTTAATTTTATGACTAATGAAAGGTTGATATGACAGTAGAATTCAGAAAATCATAATTGCAAGTCAAATTTTATCAGACTATATAAATATACATTTCAGTTTTTGCAGCTCTGTATTTTCATTTGTTGAAAAATACAAATAACTGATTTGTATGTAGTTTGATGTCGAAAGTGACATACAAAGTCTTAATTTGAACAAATATGAAACTCCGAATCAAATTATAACATTCTAGTAAAAGGATAAAATAACAAAGAAACAAAAAAAGTCATAATTATGACAAGAACTATTCTGTCAATTGCATAATTGACACATTATCCTCATAATGAAATCTTTCTATTCACTTAAACTTTTAAACACCGTAACTTTAGCTATTACTATCTCTCAATTCTGCATATTCAAACTAGGGCAGAGGGAAATATACAAATATTGAGTTCTGTTTGTCGGACAGTGCTATGGTATATATGGCCTCAAAAGTCAAATGGACTATAGTTACAGTGCTGATGGTCCCCATCCACTAGATCGTGTTGTAAATGTAGTACTATTCTAATACATTTCTCTTTTTGTGTTCATGCTGGTTTGGAATGACATGAGTGCGAGTGAATAATGATTGAATTTTAATTTTGGGTGACCGTAAGCAAAAATGAGGGCCTCTTTTTAGGAACAGGAAGCCAACCCCCTAACTTCCTTTTGTGAATCCTGGTAAAGCGGTGAGGAAGTGAATACACCACACTGGAATGTACCGAACGTGACTTTCTCTTGTCCGGATGGCCATCTGCAAACGCAGATTTGTTCTGCTCCCAGAATCCCTGGCGGCAGAGGATGATGAAAACAGGAAGTGATGTCCTCCGACCATCTAAAGCTTCACTTTCATTCGCTTCAGTGCTCCGCTCTTGCAGCATGACAGGAAGCGGTCATTGCTGTGGCATTTGGCTTCACTTAAGGCAGCTGTCACAATGCTGTCATTACACTTTACCAGATAGCACCTTGTGCCGTCGGCTCGTTTCTGAGGACATCTTAGCAATACTTAAAGCTTCATGAAAAACCTTACGTGAACCGTGTCTTTTGAGTTAATCTGGGTTCATGTCATATTTGAAATAAGGTCACCTACAATCATAAGCATGCAGATGAATCTCGAACATTCTCCTCTGAAGAAACAATCCTCCGCTGTTTAGTGAATGTTATAGTAAATGGTTTTTGGGTCAGTTTACTTGCACGTCCTTCAAAAACACACACATCACTGCATTTAGACTTTACACAGGGTTTCTATTGCTGTAGAAATCACACGGTAGCTATTGTTTGTTATGATGACTGTAAATTTAGTGCGTTTTTTCTATATGCTGTTTTCCAGCTTTTCATTTCTTTGGAATAAATTAGGAGTTGTTTTCTAAAAAATGAAGTGTGTGTGCGTTGAATTGTCATTTGAACGGTATGATCCTGACTGGATGTGATGTTGCTGGGCTGAAGGGTGAACCGCGTTTCTAAGTAGAAGGCAGCCAAAGCGTTCATGCAACACACTGAAAAAAAAATAGGTCAGACCTCCTCCATGTGACCGAGCTTATACACACTCTGTTGTTGACTCGGAGAACTAATGATTCTGGGTATATGTGCGTGTTACTGGGAATCAGACTCAATGCAGCTGATATATGCTGTCAAGACAATACCCATCTGAAACGTCTCGCATATCACACTGAGACGAGAGGAGAACAAACAACTTGGTGACTTTTGTAAAGCAGCGTTCTCTCATTGCTCTCATTTTTTGTTTGTCCCTTTCACTAAACCAACAATTACTGGTGTTTGCTTCAAAACACCAAGCCTAAGGTCAGAAACCTAATCTTATGTATGCAGATGTTTGGCCAGGATCTTGAGGATCTGTAGTATATATTTGATCTGTGTTTTTGTCTTACTGTGGCTGAAGTAAAAATCTCTCTCGAGATATATATATATATATATATATATATAGACATTATTTAAAAACAAATACAAGAACAATTAGTACTGTAACATTAATATCACTAATAAGTATAATAGGGTATGAAAACTATTATCCTGTTTCCACCATATAAAGAAAATAAGGTTTATGGAAAGGATTTCATAAGGAAAATCATCATTTTGACAAAAAAGAAAAAGCTTAAGAGAAACAAAATCATGATTATGAGATAGGGATTTTTACAAAACAAAAATCATAATAAAGACAGTTCAATATTATAATTTAAAATACTTGTATGTCATAATTCAGTATCAACTTTATTGAATTTTATTTTGCACACTTATTAGTGCAAATCATTCTGAGAAAAAAAGTCTAATGTGATTTTCATGTGACAGTTAAGTAAAAATGAAACTTTTTTTGTAAACTGATTTATCATAATTGAGGCTTTTTACCGCATTGAACGTATATTGATTTTGACTTTTAGTCAGTTAAGACTTTTTATGTCAGTGATATTTTCTACTTTTCCTGTCATAATTATAACACTGTCATTACAATTTACCAAAGCATAATTCTAACTCAGACGGTCAACAGTCTAACTTGCTCATCAAGATTCTCAACTGTTGCTGTATCATGACAGTAGTTGACCTGAAGCATGGGTTCAGTAGTTGTCCCTCTATAGGTAGATGCCAACAGAATGTAATGTGTCAGTGCAAACAACACGAGTTTCACACGTTTTTCTGTCTAGTACAGACCAACATATCTGAATCGGCGTGATTGGCTTAAAAAATGTTTCTGAAAAGACGACAGTGTCTTCTCACTTCTCACATCTCAGTCCCATGTAAACTTTGTCTCTTTGCGTTCTAATATGTTATTCTGAGGAAACGAGTGCCATCATTGTCCTGAGTGAGTCACACTGTAAATAATCGACCGTCTTGCATCCTTGCATTGTGTTCTTGTCGGTATGTTGGGCATGTGTTGCTGCAATACTGTCTTAAGATTATGAGTAAGTGTTAAGACGAAACACACTTGTTTATTGTTATAATATCAACATTTATGATAGTGTTTATATTTGCGTAGTTGTGACATGCTTGAAAGACAAAAATTAGGTTCATTTTTGTTTGCTTTCTGAATAATGTGTTTTTGGCTGTAATTGTTCATTTGTGTGTGAGTGTCGGTGTACTGTTCGCTGAAGCAGGAACATTTCATCAGTGTCGGGTCAAAGAAAATTCCTGAACAACCACCAGGAAACCACCTCGGTCACCACGGCAACAGCTGATCCTGGACTCCAGCTTCACTTTGGTCTGATCCAACAAGACCTTCACGTTTCAGAAAGCAGAGAAGGGCAATTGAAGGGTGTTGGAAAGATAAACTTCCTGCAGAATTACTAACATATAAACACGGTAACACAAGTACCGTAATCGTCTTTGCTGAAGGAATAGTACACCCAAAAACGACAATTTGCTCTAAAAGAGGTTTAGAGAAATTTAGCATTACATAACTTACTAGATCCTATATGGTGAATGGGTGCCGTCAGAATGAGAATCCAAACAGCTGATAAAATAATCCACACCATTCCAGTTTATAACATAATGTCTTGGATGGTTTGAGTCAGTTTTCATTTTTGAACAGTTTGACAATCTGTATTAAGCTTTTATTGCTCAAAACGAATTCAATTCTGTTGTTACTGTTTTTGTACCGTAACACTTAAACGGGAATAATGGCTGTCACATGTGCTCAAAATCAATATGGGAAATATATAATAATTATTTATATTCTATTACATTTCATATTTATTGTTATGTAATGTTGGTATAAAATCCCTGGGATGCTGCATCATTTGTCCGTGAGAGTTTCTGTTAAATGTCATAACAGGCTGCTAATATATGCAGTGAATTATCTTATCAAAAAAAAAAAAAAAAGGCACCAGTAATAAAACAACCACAGATTGAAAGAATATCAGCCATTATGTTGCAAGAAAATTACTGATATTAACCAGGTCCAAGAAAAGGCATATCAGCTGCTAGGTAGCTCATGAGGCATATTTTTGATGTCATTATTGACTAAGGCATCAAAACAGTGTTTTGCTTCAACCTCTAGATGAACAAAAGCTACACAGTATAGTTTGAAACAAATTAAATTTGTTATTTGCCTGACCCAAAACTCTCAGTAGACATTACAGTTGTCTGCAAACACAAGCTGAATGTAGATCAAGCCTAGCAGGATTTTCTTAAAGCATCTGTGAAATGCATTGGGCAAGACATATTATGTGGTAACGTTTAACTTGTGTCTACATGTATGATGATTTGTGCTCAGCTAAGCATACTTCAGCATGTTCAAACACACTGATGTTCAGGGTTTTACCCTGCAGTGACAGTCCAGCTCTCAGGAGCCTTTCTGTAATATTCACCTCTGTTTCTTTAAATCTCTTCCAGCTTCAGCAGGGTTAAAGTTTAATGATTATGTCTAACAAATGACGTCTATGATTTTAAGATGTCTAATGATTCAGGTCTCTCTTTGTAGGAAATTGGTTACCAGTTTTGAGGTCATTGTATGAACATTACACACAATGTTTGACCAATCAGAATTGAACGTACATATTCAGCTCAGTGGGTATAGAGGTTATAACAAACACCCCAGAGATCATGTGACCCGACTGAAAGCGCAGCACACTGAAGCCCACGCCAGCAGCTGCTGATGGGGTTATTCTACAAAGCATTTGCTTTTTCTAATCTGCAGCATTGTCCTCATGGTTAACCCTCTCTTGGGCTCAGTTATCAGTCTAACGGCTGACTTTGGTGGTCATTATGCAAGCTTAGCTCCGGCTCCCATCTGCTGCCAGTCAGAGACTGAGGCCCTCAGGGGTCCCACACAGTTTTGCACATTATGTATCTGGTGCTTTTTTCGCACCCGGCAGAATGACATATTCCTCAAAACGTTTATTCAATAAATGTACAGTTTATTATTTTAATTTTAATATATTGTATAGCTATTAGGGATTGGAACTAACTTTAGCATAGACTGTATTTTGCAATCCTAAAGAGTCTAATTCCATTTATTTGTTATTTTTATGTTGTTTTACATAAAAATAAATAAATAAACAATTTGTTTTTACAAGAACTACAGTGTGATTTTTGGTTAAATATGCTATTAAGTCAACACAATAAAACTACTCTAGCATAAATCAGACAATAGACATTATAATTAGGATATACTGTAATTAAACGGTTGTGTTTCCAGGACAAGCTTTATATTTATGTAACACTTTTAAATATTATGTCATTAGCTTTTTTTCACACATTTATTCGACTCTTAATGAAAGTTGCTTTAAACTTCTGCCTAAGTAGCATGTTTACAAGCTGAAAATGTTTTGCACACAAGATTTATTAGACGCAGCTCTGGGTAATTATTGTGCACTCACGTGACCTGTTACTATGGTGACACGTAACGCGCCGCAGCGCACCTGACGCTTGGATCGGCGAGTGAGTTCTGCAAGCTTCTGTTTATCTAATAAAACAACCTTTAAACATCAAAACGGTATAAAAGTGATTTAGATATGAAAGCAAGACTTGCTTTTTCGTTGTCTGAACTTGTTTTTTAACAAGTGCTTTATAATTCTGCAGTAATGATTAAAGAGTGCGTGGAATTCATCTGGAACATTCACATTCACTCTTATATTAATGTCTCATGTGATTGTTAATGCAGAATCATTTAGAATGTTCTTTATCGTTAGTTAGTTAGTTAGTTATTTTGAACTCCAAACACACTAACTAGGCTCGTGGAAACTGTGTTTACTGAGCAGTGATGCCTACGCGGATAGAGCAGCTCTCCAGGCCCAAACCTAACCTGCTCAAGTTCCCTGACAGGTAAACGATTCCTAATATATATGAACACAGATTTGTATGTTATATACAACATCCCGCTGCCAGTTTGTTTAATGACATAACTATACTTCAGAAATCAGTTTTTGTTGTTTTTAGTTAATGTATGCAATGTACCAAGTGATCCATGTGAAATATGAAAATGTATGTACAGCATACCTAAACAGAGGATATGCATGAAATTAGATTAAGGAAATCATTGTGTGCTTTGAAGTCAGTTTGAAAATCACTGCATATAAAGATGTAAATCTATGACAACATCCTCTACAGAGGACAAAACCGAACCGCTGCATCCCAGGAGAATTAATACTGTCATTCTCTCTCCGTTAGTGTTTGACCTAGTTTGTTTTTTCTTTTTAATGAACTAGCATATTTGCCCCACAAGGGGGCTCTTTGACTCATTCAAACAGCAGATAACTTGGGCATCCTTTTGTGAATCATCAATACTTTAACTCATGTTGGCCACATTCCCAGGCTGTAGCATTGATTTCAAAAACACTTTTGTATATTTATGAGAAAATACAGCAGTTTTATGTGTTCAAACCACCCATTTATCTTTGTGCTTTGATGCAATAATTATTAATATTTGTATATTTATAGGCGCACAGTATACTGGCTTGATGAACTACCAACCAGGCCAAATAACACCACTACTGCCTTTGGTATAAAAATCATTTCACTTACTGCTTTAATGCAATGTCAAAATGTTATGTTGTTTCCATGAAATTAAGTTTTAAGTCAGGTTTTGAAATTGTCTCCACAGAACTGACTCCTCGCTTGGAGCAGCTCTCCCAGAGCAAACGAGCAAGCTGTTTCACTGAGGAGAGCAGGTGACTAATGTGATAATTATTAAAGCTTATTAAAGCTGCAATTCTAAAAGAAAAAGTTCACTCAAAAATGAAAATTTCCTGGAAATGTACTCCCCCCTCAGGCCAGTCAAGATATAGAGGAACTAGAATTACCTCACTTGCTCAAAAATTGATGCTCTGCTGTGAATGGGTGCCGTCAGAATGAGAGTCCAAACATCTGATGAGTTGTGAAGATTGTGAAGTGTTTGTAATAAATCCATAATTTCAATTTCTCCATTGAAAAAGTCATCTCGTCTGAATAGAGTAGAGAAATAAGCACTGATCAAACACCGTTTACAATCTAAATCAGTTTGAAAAAAATATGTTGTGTATATTTTGTGGTGTTGCTTGTGGAGTATTATGAGGTTTTTATCAGCTGTTTGGACACTCGTTCTGATGACACCCATTCCCTGCAGATCATCCGTTGGTGAGCATGTGATGTTATGCTAAATATCTCCAAATCTGTTGCCATGAAAAATGAATATACGCTCTATACAGGACTTTACATGTATCTGAGGTATTTTTAGCCAGTGTACACAGCTCATTAATGTGAATGTTAAACTCATTCCATCTTCGTTAACAAACAGTAATTTCACTTCCACTGTGTCTCCTGATGCACATCTCATAAGTTCAGCATCCGTTTAGAGAATCACGCAGCAGCACTACAACTGACGTCTTGCAATAACGTCTGTCCCAATCCGACTGTACTCACCGTCCTCATGGTTCCGTTCAAACCCTAAACTCAGTCTCAAAGCTTTAATGGAACTTTGTTCTTCACCGAGGATGGCATGTGTAATTAGTTAAAATGAAAATATGAATCTGGCTCTCTCAGGTGTCTAGTTGATTTGAAATTTGAAGCTGAAAGCAAATAAATCATGATCATCACGACAGAACTAGTTTACTGCATACGCCATTTTTTTTTTCAGCTTCTAGAAAATGTGCGTAATGCAAAACACATTTTTTCCACAGTTAAGTGCTTTGCCTTCCAGTCTTGAATAGTGTGCTCTCATCCTACTGCAGAACAGGAGGCCACAAGGGATTTTATTTTGCATACAGAGAATTTGCATACTATGCACAGTGCGCTGCAGAAATAGCACTACAGCAGTGTGCTATTCTGAACATGGCTCATATGTCTGTCCTAAAAGAAGGTCACCGGAGTGGATGGTTAGTGCAGCAGCACTAAAAGCATGTCCTACTGAAAGAGTGTGTTCACTGGCACTGCCTCGTATGCCAGCTGATGGATGGCAGCCTGAACGCCCTCTGCTGGCCACTGTAAGTAAATGCATTTCATCTTGTGCCTTAATGAATTTGTGATCCTGCGCTCTTATTAAATGTTCTTCGCTGGTTCTTCAACCCTGTAAACATGACATGAACAATAGTCCGAATTTTGATTAATTGATTGGTGTAAATGGAACAATGAACTTTCAGACAAAATATATTTTAAAATGGCATATGTTTTTGTTAAGTATTATATATGACACATCAGGCTTTTTATGGCTCAAAGTATGTTGTAGTAAGAAAATTGAGCTCAAAATCAAGAAATAAAAATCAAATCGTGTCATAAAAAATGCCGCCCCCGGGCAGCTGCCCCGTTCGCCCATGCCTAAAACTGAAGTTACTGATATTTAGATAAAATTCTGATAACTTGTAAATCAATGAGATCTGTATAACTGTAACATAGGGACTGAGTGTTGAGTGGGATCCAAAAGCAAAGTCTTGATTCCAGACACATAGTCAAAAGGCATAGTCAAACACCAGCAAAACAGGGCAGGGCAAAAGAGTAAAACAGAAAGCAAAGCAAGGGTCAGGGCAGGCAGCAAAACACTCAAAAACTAGAGAACAGTCCGGGGCCAAAACACACAGAAATCAAGGGAAACAATGGAACAAGTAAACAAGGTTAAACAATAATCAGCGTAAGAGAGCGGTGCTGGCAACTTTTTTCAATCGAAAGTAGCTAAACCAGCTTGAAAACTCGCTAGATGTCGCTAGATGACTTAAAACATAATATATTTTAACTGAAAGCCCTGCTCCGCTCGGCCGCTCGCTGAACAGAACAGACGCAGAGAGAGGGGTGCGCGCACTGGGAGAACAAGAGCTTGCTTGCACGGCACTACCAGAAACTCGCTGAGGTTTGTCGAAGAAGTCGCTAGATTTGTCGCTAGTCGCTTTTTTGGAAAAATGTCGCCAAGGGGGTCTGAAAAAGTTTCTAAATCTAACAACAAAATCGCTAAGTTGGCAACACTGTAAGAGAGAGGGTGATGGCTTCTTTTATGCTAGAAAGAGGGGAACACAAGACAGAACCGACCAATTGAAGCTAGGGAACCAATCGGAACATGACACATGCAACCAAGGGACCAATGGGGACATAACACACAGACAGGGGTGACACACATAACAGCCCAAGGTGAAGTGCCCTCTGTTGGAGCTTGAGGGCACTCTGACTGGTGATCGTGACAATAACACTTTACCAGGCTACTTTTAAATGTATTTCATAAACAATCAGAAAGGGTTTCACTGCAAAAAGGCACGCAAACCGCTTTAGTTTGCGTCATTATGTCTGCAAAAGACACTCCTTTTTTCAAGAAGTCTAAAAAAGACTTTCCCCTGATGAACTGCACCCAGATGCTTCCTGTTACACATGAGTATTTCTCACCTCTGTGGAGGAAGTTCCACTTCTCTTAGTGGAACTACTTCAACTCAGTGACGTTTGAGGGCTTTTTCAACCTTAAAGATTACGTGATTGAAACCTTAAAGGCCGAGGACAATAAAGACTCCTACCATTAACTCTTACAACCAGTGCCTAAATACTACCGCAACCCACAGCCTTACAACATGCAAAGATTTATTTACACCAGCACATAAGTAAGAAAAAAGGTTATGACGTGAGGCGTTTTTGAATAATTTTGAGATGTACAGTAATTCGAAAATGTAATAGAAGAAAATTCAATAATGTATAATTTATTACAAATTATTAAAGATAAATATTAAATGATAAATTGTGCAAAGTAGAAACCATTTTACTAGTGGTGCCAGGGAACCTAGCACTATGCTGGACTTTTTCCAGTGCTTTTTTAAAATGTGCAGAGGTGTGTTCCCTATCAAGTGTGAATTAAACCAAAGGCTATTAGCTATTTTTAGACGAGGGGCAATCCCTACAATGTGTCCCACAACACCTTCCTGTTTCAAAATGAAAAAGTTATAGAAATAGTAAAAAAATTGTGTTCATCATGCCATTTCATCAACTATTTGTATGCTCTCTTACCACATCCTTAAAGTGTGAAGATAACAAAGGAAGAGAACACTTTTAGTGTATTATCTTTTGATTTGCTTTAAAAAACTAAACTAAACTATTCAATATATAGTGATGATAAAATTTGATGTAATGGCCACAGAAGGAGTCATAAAAGGGTATATCCAACACAGAAGGTTTAGAAAAGTGCTAAGGATGCTCAGGTCAAAGTCTGTGTCAGGTCAAATGATCTGTACTTATTCTAAATGTGCTAAAAACAGTAGAACAGTCATGTAACAAACCAATGATCAGATCCATATAACCAATTATAGTTAAGGCTTGACTGATAAATTTTTTTGCTCAACTACAAGATATAAATGTTTCATTCACTGACTCATTTTCAAACATCCATAACAGAGGCAATTTAACATAAGCTGTTTATATTATGCTACAAAATAACACTGACGCTAAACTCAAAATGTTAGATCTCCACAAGCAGGCCTGGTCATTTCTTGCTTCTAATGTTTATCATTGTTCACCTGGTTTCTTTTGATTACTGTGTTTGCTGCTCTGCATCAAAGGTTTAAAACATTGCATCAGACTGTAGTTTGGCCCTCGAGCACATTGTGCAAAAGGTGCTTTTCAGTGTTAATTGTGTGACGCATGGCACATCTGGGTTCTTGTGATCTTACAGTTAAGTGTTGCGGTTAAAACCGCCAAACCGAGTCTAAGAATATGTCAGCTGGCACGTCCAAAGCAGATGAAGACACTATTGACATACTGCAGTGTTGATTCAAGCCCCCCCGCTATCAGCCTTCCCATCACACCCTCCTCACGCATACTACAGCTAGCCTGTGAGTACATATCACTGCCCTCATTATACTGTAAATGATGATATGCTGCGTACACAGTCTGTAACTGCTCAGAAAGTAAGCCTAACTTTTCTCTTTTCCACCATTATTTTCCCCTCTCAGCTCCTAAGCAGGTGCATGCACAGCACTGTCTCGCGAGGCCGGTTTCTTGGCCGGTTCCAGATTGTGTTCTGAAGGCCGTAGCCAGCGAGAGACTGCAAAAGCTGGCTCGACCGAAGACCCGTCAGGCCCTGTTTGAAGGGTACGACCCTTATCGAGTCAGCCCTGCCGCTCGGGCCGCCACTGCGTCTCCCAGGCTGCTAGAGCTGTCTTTACCCTTACCACGCAAATGTAAACCAGGCCAGTAAACATTTGCCAGTAAACAATTGTAACATTTTGAAATGCTATTACAGTTTAAATTAGCTATTTTCCACTTAAATCAATTATTAAATGTTACTTAATCACAGACCTATAAGGGTGTGACGTCACATTAAAACTATCAATTCCTGTATATTTTCAGCATGATTACTTCAATCTTCAATGTTTTTTTATCAAATAAATTCAGGTTTAGTGTGCTTCATTTATCTATATTAGCACACAACATTTTGATTATTTGTTTTTTCCTTGAAGTCCACTCATAACAATGTTTTGAGATCTAAAATGTCAAAGTTGAGGTCCAAGCTTTCACATTTACCAAAACATTTCAAGTTCTGAAATACAATGTTTTGAAGGCACTTTATGTCAACATGATATGTATTCTTGGTAAACAAGCTATGCTCAATGTTCAACAGGTTACTGCAGATCTGAAATTCCCCCTTCAGCCTTCAGGCTAACAGTGCTGTTTTGACTATAAGAAATTCAAAGCTCTGTAACCCAAGTCTAATATCTATTTTAATAGCTACCAAACTTCAAATAAACCTTATTTACAAGCTACACTGTACATCTCTTAACCTAAGTTCTCAGCTCCTAATACATTTTGGTATTCAGCAACAACGAATTAGTTATTTGAAAGTATTTAGTTGAGGTTGATTGTGATTATGCCATTTTAAGTTTCTTCCCCATTAATTCTTCATCACAACCAAACTCATCAGCATTGGATTAATGCTGATATGTTTGTTTTGAGCAACTGATTTCCTATAGTATATATCAAGCCTATCTGTTTGTTGATCGTTTGCGTTCGTTAGCATTCATCTGCCGGTTAGCGTGTTTTGCGCATCTCTCGTTCGCTCCGTCGCTCTGTTTTTGACAAGTTTATCAAACATCAGTGGTAAGTGAATAATCCATCAATCTCTGTGAGTATGGCTTTTCCCTGTCTAGTTGTTTGCACATCATGCCACATGTATAGTTTATCTCTCTCTGTTGGTCATGAGGGTTTCACATGTGATAAATGCAGGGATATAGTTAGGCTGACAGAGAAGATCCTAGAAACAGAGACATGCATCCAAACGTTGACTGAGAACAGTCAGAATGTGAGGGCTGTGGATACAGCTGTATGCGAATAGTTCAGCTCATGTACATTGTTTGGTTCCGGCAGCGCCCACGCAGCATCAGGACAAGTGGGTGAATGTAAAATGGCATAGTCTGCAAAAAAAACGCTCTTCAGTTCCGAACATCAGACAGGTTCTCCCCACTCAGTGATGCACCCACCGAGAAACCTGATGGAAGAGCTCTACTAATTTGCGATTCTATTGTACGGAACGTGAAAATAGAGACACCAGCCACCATAGTCCAATGTGTTCTGGGAGCCAGAGCGCCTGACATCTTTGCAAATTTGAAAGTGCTGGCAAATGCTAAACCTAGATTCAGACAATTGGCCGATTTTTTGGGGCAGACCTGACCTGTTTAAAAGGGGTGGTGCCGCTCTCCTCTCTAGAAATATGGCACATAGTTTTAGATCTCAAACTTGACTAACTGGCTCCCAGGTCAGGAAGCAGACAGACTGGCTAAACTGACCATCTGCTAGCCAGCTCACGTCACCGCAGTCAGTTAATGCTCAGCACATAGTAACTTCTTCACCTAGGTACTACACTATAGAGACTGTGTCTCTTCCCCGAACTAGAAAATACAGAAATCATCCCAAACAAATAAAGAGCAACAATTTAATTATATATATATACAGAGAATACAGAGATAAATACAGAGAAACAAATTATTAAACTCGGATTACTGAATATCAGGTCTCTTTCTACTAAATTACTTTTTGTAAATGATTTGATCAATGATCATAAGTTAGATTTGCTCTGTTTGACAGAAACGTGGCTAAAACCAGATGAATATATTACTTTAAATGAGTCTATACCCCAGGATTACAGCTATAAAAATGAGCCACGTCCGAAAGGCAAAGCAGGTAGAGTTCATACATGGATGAAGTGGAGAACCTGGCACTATGGTGCGCTCCACCTGAATGTCAATAAGACGAAGGAGCTGGTGGTGGACTTCAGAAGGAGACAACAGGACCACAAGCCCATCACCATCAATGGAGCGCCAGTGTAGAGGGTGAGCAGCTTCAAGTACTTGGGTATCCACATCTCAGAGGACCTGACATGGACTGAGCATATCCGTGCTCAGACGAAAAGGGCGAAGCAGCGTCTGAGACAGTTGAGGAAGTTTGGGGTTTCCCCTGCTGTCCTCAAGGCTTTCTACTCGGGTGCTGTTGAGAGCATCCTTACACAGAACATCTCATCCTGGTTTGGGAATAGCTGTGTACAGGACAGGAAAGCCCTTCAGAGAGTGATCCGGGCTGCTGAACGCTGCTGCAGGTCAGCTCTCCCCTCCACGCAGGACATCTACACCAGGAGATGTAAAACCAGGTGAGCTCGGATTATTAAGGACTTGTCACACCCCAATAACGGACTGTTTAAACTTCTGCATTCAGACAGAAGATTCCGGGTCATTTTGTCCAAAACAGAGAGACTCAGGAGGAGTTTTTATCCACAGGTGATTCGACTCCTCAACCAGGGTGTGCCACTCTCCCGTTCATAGGACTGGTATCATTATTATTCTGTTTACATGGTAATTTTTTGCACTTTTTAAGGAATATTTTTGTCATTGTTTCTATTTTGTTGTTTCTATCTTTATTTATATACTATTCCTTTTGTTTCCATTGTTATCTGCACTAAGTAGGAGTAGTTCAGGATACATTTCACTGCATGTTGTACCTGCATAACATTGCATGTGACAAATAAAGAATCTTGAATCTTGAATCTTGATTCATAGTACTGAGACTGCTCTACTTAGAGTTACAAATGACCTGCTTCTGCTATGATCGTGGTTGTACCTCATTATTGGTGCTACTGGATCTCAGCACTGCGTTTGACACTATTGAACAAAACTATTCTCTGGAATAGACTAGAAAATTCTACTGGCATTAGTGGAAGTGTCTTAGCATGGTTCAAATCATACTTATCTGACCGCTATCAGTTTGTAGCAGTGAATGAGGACGTATCATATCGATCAC
>JAUYWG010000032.1:19928333-19938982 GCA_034779775.1 Enteromius afrohamiltoni
AATGTTCAGTGCTTTGCTACAATCTGTATTGTTAAAAGCGCTATATAAATAAAAGTGACTTGACTTGACTTGACTGAACGAGGGAGTAAATGGCCACTATGAAGACTGCATGAATCATGTGATATAATGTGCACAGGCACTGGAATATAGAAATAATAATTTCATCATAAAAATAAATGTTGTATCACATGCATCAAAGCAACATTTAAAGGAATCGTTGACCCAAAAATGAAAATTCTTTAATCATTTACTCTCCATTTACTCTCGAGTAGTTCCAAACATGTGTGAATTTCTTTGTTTAAAAGGAAGGATTTTTACCAAAGGAAGATATTTTGAAGTTTATATTTGTGAAAGTTTGGAACCAGGCTGTTTTGGGTCACCAATGACTTCCATGGTGCCAAGAAAAAATACTATGAAAGTCAATGGTGACCCAAAAAACTATATCTTACTTTGATATAAAATATCCTCCTTTGTGTTCAGCAGAACTTGGAACTACTCAAGGGTGAGTAAATGATGACAGAATTTTCATTTTTGGGTGAACTATTTCTTTAAGAAATGTACATTTATGGAATGTATTTACTTGTTGTCTCCTTAATATGTGCTTTGTTGATGTCAAGTAGCAAGAAATGGCTTATTCCAGGTCTTCTGTAAAGTCTTTGTCTTCTTTCCAGCAAAAACATACAATGTGCAGCTTAAATTCAACATTTTTCACCCCACAGCACCAACGTTGACTCCTCAGTGGACAATTGAGATGTTCATTGGCCAGTGTGATTACCTTTATCATAACAGTGTTAATGCTGAAATAAACTACACCGGATTTAGTCGGTGCTCCACAAATACATGCAGTATCAAACTGCGGCAAGCATACTCAGCTTAATTTATAGTGCAATGTTACATTGAAAGTACTGCTTTGTTTGATGAGCAGTAATTGTGTTGTTTCTCCTGCCTGTTCCTCAAACCACATATTACAAATGTTAGTGTTATATCTGTGCAACACCCTAAAGGGAGGTAAAACATTCATTTGCATCTTATTGAATGAGAATCTGCAGTATGCCGTACGCATTCCAATAACCTGTTGTAATGGGACTTCAGAGAAGTTGATATCTGAAATGTGTGCTTCCTTTGAGCCTTTGTGATTATTTAAACTCTGTTTATGACAGGCCAGGGCTTTCATAAAGTTGTATTACTTCAGGTGCATAACTCTTAATAACAGTTTGATTCTGTATTCTCTAAATGTTTTTATTTTTCTGAGCCATTCTAGTTCAAGTACTGGGCTTTTTGTCACTCAAAAATGAATTGCGGAAACATTTATAACAGAAAACAAAAAAACGCTTCTGTATGAATGAGTGTACTGAAAGCTGTCAAAAACAAAAATGCCTCAGAATATACAAGATGTAGATGAGTTTGTTTCTTCATCAGATTTGGGGAAATGCAGCATTACATCACTTGCTCACCAACAGATCTTCTGAAGTGATTGGGTGCCATCAGAATGAGAGTCCAAACAGCTCACAATAATTATCACAATAATAGAGCTGTTGTGAACTGTTTTTGATCTGTGCATATTGTTCTCCTGATTCAGAGAACATATTTTTTTTGACTGGAGAAATCAAGATTCTGGATAGAGGATTCCTGTTAGGAAACAGTTGTAAAGTTTAAAGTTGTTACTTACAAACATGCAGCTTTTCATTTAATAAGATGTAACTTGATGGATTGATGTGGGTAATTTGTGCATTATTATGACATTTTTAGCAGCTGTTTAGACTCTCATTCCGATGCCAGTTATTAAATATAAAATGTTTTTCCAGACCTGGACATCGGCTGTTTAACTCCAGAGAAGCCTATTTTCATAAAATAGTGGAGTGTTCTTTTAAGTAAATATTTGGTTTTAGTTACACCATAAGACATGATTTCAATCAGCTTTTTGACATATTGTTCATGCTTTGTAAGTCATTTAGCACTTCCTGTGTTAATGAAAGGATGTGGCAGTGTCATTTGAGAGGGATAATTGCAGTTTGAGAAATGTCCCCTCTATTGTGTGTTGTGTTTGAATCTCCACAGGTGGGTTTTGAGGTTGTTTTGATCGAGGGGGATTTGGAATTACATGATGAATGCTTTAGTGTAAAATGTGTCTTTGTGAGTCACTTGAAAGGAAAGGTTGAATTATTGAGCATTTTGCCTTTTACAAATGAATTGTTTTTGTTGTATTTTGTGCACATATTTTCATTGTATATTAGTTGATGCATAACTATTGAAATATACAATTAGGCCACACACACACACACAAATATATATATTTATACAAATTTATACAAATATATATTTCTATCTTTTGCAGTAGCGTGTGAGTTGGACATATCAATTTACATTTTCAAACATTATTTTGGTCAATAATTGTAATAATGCAGTGAGATTATTGTCTCTCAACAGCCAGTGCTCCACACAGAGATCTAATCTGATCATCATCCAGTCTGTCTGGAATCACATGAAGAAACAGAACAAAATGAGACAGACTCAATCCAGAAGAACTGTGGCAACTCCAATATGAAGAAAAATACCTACCTGGAAAGCTAAAAACTCTGGGCAAGTGTAACTCGGAGCAGAAGCTATTATACAAAAAGCTGTAATACCAAATATTTATTTGATTTAGTTAATAGAAGTTACTTCATAAATTAAATCTATTTATGGCATTATTTTTGAAAGCATCCTCATTTTACAGCAGTGTTTTACGAGTGTCTAAAACAGTACTGTAGCTTTCCAGGTAGAAATCATGATTTTCAACTATTTAAGACACTTTAAATAAATTACGCTATTATATTGTTATGGACTGTAACATCTTGTAATTCATAACAATGAGTACAAATTACTAAAATAAAAAAAAATTAAAAACCATAATGACTTTGGACATGTACCCGCAATTATATAATCACTATATATATGGGTGATTATGGGATATATGCATTTTTGTATTATGTGCTGCATGAGAAACAATACAATGAAAACAAAACAATATTATTACAGCTGTAGGCTAATACTCCATCAGTTCAAAGGATGATATATATACAATACAGGCCACAGGTTTGGAGTATGTTTGTGTAACACTCCAAGCCATGACAAGAGACTGAATTCAAAAGAGTTTATTTTCAACAAACAGCAATATAAGGTTCAACAGAAAATTGAACATCATTACTTTCTTAAAGTCTATAGTTAGCTGATTGATTCTTGCCATAATATTAATTTGAACAGTGGTCCAATAGGACTGGTTGTGTAGTAACCTGACTTCTGTACAACACAACTGATGGTCCCAACCCCATTGATAAAGCAAGAAATTCCATACTAGAATATAAAAGATGTTTTCAGTTATTTCACCTTTTTTTGTTACGTACATAACTCCACGTGTTCATTCATAGTTTTGATGCCTTCAGTGAGAACCCAGGTGAAAAATTAAATACATAATATTAAATGTATTAAAAATATACTTGAAATACAAGTAGTATGTTTATAATACATTTGTATTCCAAACATGCTTATTCAAAGTGCATTAAAAATATATTAAATGCTATGTTAATATATTTCTAAAAAGTATACTAAAAATACTTTTGAATTAAATATATGCTTAATTACACTTTTAGGGAATATGCTAAATACAAGCATACTTCTAATATATTCCTAAAAAGTATAGTAAAAATTAAATTTTAATAAATATATTCTTATAAAAATATATTCTTAGTTATACTTTTAAGGAGTATACTAAAACTAAGCATACTTTTAGTGACATTTTAGTGTATTTACAGAAAACATACTTGTGTTACTCTTTATTTAAAGCATATTTTATGTGTACTTTGTGTAAGAACAGTAAATTATTACACTTTTAATGGGTTTTTAATGTAATTCATAACCATGTCTACACATACAGCAAAATATTTTCATAATTATAATTTTCAATATTTGGAAAAGTAAAAAGTAAAAGTTTAACATTTACATTGTACAAACTTTGTCAACTATTTATTAAGCCTCGCAATTGTTATCACGCCCAGCTGTAGTTGCCAGCTAGAGAATGCTGATGGGACTCCAGCCCCAGGACTCCTTTTGTGTGTGTTTGTCTCTGTTTGCCATTCCCGGACTTTTACGTTGAAACTGTTGACTGTTGACTGTAGCATAAAAGCCCTGTCTGTGTTTGTTATTGTCACAGTTCATTTTCACTGTCAACCTGGTCTTCGTTGCCACTCGTGTCTTTGTTTTATATTGTTATTTGGCTTACTCGTTGCCGACCTATGCTTGCCCTTGGTTCAACAATTTTGTCTCTTCCCTCGGACTCTGACTGGAATATAAAATAACAAATATCTTTAGCATATATCTAAGATAACATTTAAAATGCAGAAAAAAATGCTTTCAGTTCTTTAAATTCAAACAACACACTCACTACACCTGATTGGTTCCAGAGCCACTGAGCACCGGAGAGCTCAGTATGTGAAATATGATGCGCATACAAATTTTACATGTTTCCCCATAATCTAGAAGGATAAAAGTTAGCAGATTTGGCGTGCTGTCCGAGGGGCGAGCCGGGAGAACAGCGGACTCCGAACTCTAGAGGCTTGAACCCTAGCTATAGGGCTAGAGCTCGGCGTCCGGCTCGGTCCCTGCATGCCCCCCAAAAAAGCTTAAGGAGGACAGCAGCCAAATGCGTTGCCCCCGAAGACGTGCGGTAGGAGGATGCTGGATGGGTCAGCTAAGGGGAATTTAGTTTAGTTTGTGCGCTTCTTGGGGTTGGACTAGTTTCAGAAAGCCTCAACTGTGAAGGGGGGAAGCTTAAGATGAAGAACCTCTGCAGAGGCATAAAGGAGGGAAGCTTAACCGTCTGAGGTGATTTTGAGGCACTTGAGACATGCTCTGATATTTGTGCTTTTATCAGCTTCTTATGACATATTATTGATTAACATGTCTTGTAATCAGCACAAATTGTTCTACAACAATACGTGACAAAGATGAATGTACATGTTTGCATTTTTTAGAAAAAGAATATTATGCATGGTTAGTAAGTTTTGGGAAAATTAAACACATACTTAATAGTCCTGCACAAGACTTTTGAGTAACCAGTGTATTAGGCTAGAGTATTTACTTCACAATGATGTGAAAATCATTCCACTTACATTTTCAGAGAAAACAATATAGTGTTTTAAAATTTAAAATACATGTTTTGAGGCTGAAAGCTTGTATGCGAGGGCGTGACAATGGCCATTAATATTCAATGATTCTCACCTGAAGAGACAAAGACACTAATGGCCCATTAGTGACACTGACAGGTAAGGCAGGTAAGAATGAATGTGAGGAGAAAAACTGTTTATTAAAATTATTTGTTTTTTTTTTTATTTACAACACAGTATAAATCAAATATAACTAATAAAGGTCACATTATTGTGCATACTGATCTAACTACAGAGATGTTAACAGACTTTGAGTCAATCCTGAAAACTAAACTGTTCTGTTCAACAAGTGAAACCTCTACATAATATCTGAAAATTAAGAGTTTAATGCTTTTTTAAAAAAAAAAAATAAAAGCTTGTTTTACCAGAGAATCTCAGTGTAGTTAAACATCTGATGGATCTCCTAGAGGAAAACAGCTCGAGGGGAGGAGACAGGACTCTGTGGTACAGGTGTCTGATCACTAAAAAACAAACAACAAAACATCTGTGAGCATGCTAATATCAGTATTTGTAGGATATATATTTATATAGAGTGATTTTGTAGTCATAGACCAATGCATGCATTGTATTATCTTAAAAAAGCATTTTACAGTATATCCAAGATTTTATTATTATTGTTTAGGACATTAAACATCTATAGATATATATTTCTAAAATAGATTTGTGAACAGAGTATCAATACTAAACATTTTAAGACTCACAGGATTCATTATTCACTCATATTACTTTAATATTGTAATGTTTTATATTATACATCTTAAGAAATTTAGAAGTCTGTCAATGGAGTGCCTGTATTCAAATCTGTTTCACTTGATTTCAAGCATTTTAGTCAGGAATTATAGTTTGGGAAAAACCCAACTTGTAAATGTGTTCGGGTTTATGCCATAATACTATGGAAAAAAAGCAAAAAAATAAAGAAACATTACTTACTCGTTATAACGATCTGCTTCGTGGGTCAGCTTGAAACGCTGGGCTTTGTTTTGCTTCTCGGGCTGAGGAAAATGGCAGAGGGGCCGGCGAGTAGTGAGTAATTTGGATTCTGGGTCCTCTTGGCACTCTTGCTGGGGAAGTTGTTGCAAGCCGTGTTGTTTTAGTCTCTGCTAGCCTCCGCGGGCTCTCGTGGAGGTTCAGACGGGATGAAGGTTGACCTTGAGCGGTGGCAGTTTGTTGGAAAGCAGGCTAAGGGGTTCGGATCCTCGTGGAGGTAACGTTAGGCAGATGAGTCAAAGTAAGAAGTTTTGTTTTTAGGATGTGTCTTCAGTCGTGCGATTCCGAAGAATGTGCAAAAGGTGAGATGTGGAAGGAAAGAGGACGAGGCCATGTATAGTGAGTAGAAAGGGATTTGGTTGGGCAGGTGTAATGAGGAGATTGATTAGGTGATGCGGTGCCAGCCATGATTAATCGACCAGCTCTCCTCCCAAAACTAGTTTATTTGCAAAAACGTCACTTAATGAATTAGGCCTAATGGAGGTGGTTTGGTTAATCTTTCTAGAAAATTTCAAGCTAACCTATATGTCCATTCCAGGTAGCTAATTTGTGCTTCCTTTTCATTATCAGCATACCCTGTAATATGCACAAGTTGCTTTATTGAATAATTTATCAAAAATATTATTGAGTTTGTATTTTTGTTGTTGTTGAGTGTGAAAGTGATGTTGGTGGGCTATGTCTAATCTTATGTTCAGTATAACTCAGTGATGTATATGTTACATGACAATAAACAAGAGGATGAGAAAGTCACTCATATGTCATGCTTGATGAGGAGATTGTCAAAAGATAAACAGATGTAAACAAAATTGTAATAAATATCAATGCGAATTATAATAAATATTAATTAATGGATGCAAAATGTTTTTTTCTAATTTTATATAAATTATTATATTATTATTTTTTCCTTTCACAGATCCAGTCGAAGCCAAAGAAGTGACCTTGTCCCACCGGCTCCCTCTGGTCAGTCATCACTTCCCTAGTGCACTGGTTCCACCTGTGCCTTCAGACCAGCTCTGTCTCTATCGCTCTGCCCCCAAATTTCAGCAGTCACAACATCTATATCTTAACTCCTTCCTTGACTCTGCTGTGGGTTGTCAGCTCTGGGTCTGTGCCATGTGCCAAACACCAGGACATCATCCTCCCATCACCATCTCTTCGCCACATCCTGCCATCATCCCCATTTGTTCCTCACCATCCCTAAACCATCTCCTCATCCACTTCCAAAACACCCTCTGCCTCTCCATGTTCTCTTGCTTGAACTTTTACATTTGTTGTCTTTGCACACACACTGCTACTCACCGCTGTATTTTTCAGTATATATTTTTATTTTCAGAAAACTGCATTGTAATTTTGATGTATTCATTGGTGTAAAATCCAATACTTTTCAGTAGTACAGGTATAAATGAAATGTTCTACAAATGTATAAGATAACTCTGCCATAGCATTTCACACTTTTTATTTTTTATTTATTTTAATGTTGCTGGTTTTTTTAAATAATGTACTAATGTATTGTATTTTAGTAAAATGATCTATAACCATACTTGTATTCCAAGTGCATTTTTAATGCATTTAATAGTTGTTGATTTTTCTCACAAGGGTATATGCTGCTGTACTTTTTTATGTGCTCTGAATATCTGTAATTTGCACAACAATATATAATGCATTAAAGTTTTATATAAATTAAAGTGTGTGTGTGTATATACTGGGAAAAAATATAATAATAATATAATCTACTTGTGTAATGCTAATGCATTGCATTTCAAATGAACTTAAATACAATTTAAATGTATTTTAATTACATTAAAACAATATTTCAAATATGCTCTAAATGTAGTTCATGGAGTATTAAAAGTACATTTAAATGTATTTTAAGAAATACACTTATATTGCACTAAATATACTTAAAATGGATTAATTTTAACACAATTTCAGTGCATTTAATATATTGCAAATGTTTAAAAGTTGAACTTAAATATGTCTTAAAATACTTAATACTTATATAAATACTTATACTTAAATTTGTTCCAAAATAATACATTTAATATGCACTTAGTATAGTATAATTTCAGTATATTAAGTATGTCTAAAAAAGCACAATTTAAATGTATTTCTTTTTCACCTGGGAATCTACCAATGTAAATGGTCATGAAAATAAAGAAAACAGTACATTTGACCTGTACTGTATATACACTTTAAACGGAATGTACCATGCGCTTTTACGCGTCACTGCGCATGTCTGTTGGTGGATGAGCGCGTAATATGGAAACAGATCAGATCATCACATCGAATCCCCTGCAATCACTATGTCATAAACGTCTCCGGACATCTAAAGGCTGTAAATGTTGGACGTATTTCAGCTCTCTGTACCTTTATTCAGCACAGGTACAGAGCGAGTTCACTGGCTTTACGCGCTTGTTCTTTCGCTTTGGGTAGGTAATAGACCGTAATTATTTAATAGACCGCTTTATTTGCGTTTTCAATCAATCCAGACCCTAAAAATACACTTTCCGTCCGGTAAAATTTGGATACAATGTGCTTGCGTGGGAAGCCCTGTAATGTGTAACATTGCGCAAGAGTTTGGATGGGATCCTTTGGTAACTTGGTTTGTGAATGTTTCAGCTAAAACTCTCTCTCAGCAGCTGACAGTCTTCAAGACAAAGATGAGCCAAATGAAGCTGCCTAAAGCTGGACTTCTCCTCTGGATGTGTGTAATGAGCAGAGTCCTTGACACAGGTACGCGATATGATAAATGTATACGCACTTTTTTTATTTAAAGTGATATTCTTTTTTGTGTCAAAGCTGTGGTACAGTGGATAAAGACCTGGGTTCATCATCGACAGGTCTGAAACTATCTGTTGTGCTTGAGACTTCTAAGGCTGCCAGAATCCTTACTCATTTAAACTTTTTTTCAGTTTTGTAGCGTTTTATAGAAACGACAGTATATTAATCTTGAATATAATTTTTTCATACACAGTAAATTCTCACTACTGTCTTATTGCATACACCAATTTGCATTGTTTTGAGCGCTCTCTTTAGATCCCGCCTTCTCGCACACTTCGATTGGTCGATTATATACAATACTTGCACGCTATTGGTCAAACTGCTTTTCAGTCATTATCCTAGATAAACACGCAAACACTAGATACTATGCAAATAGCAATAGCTAGGCGCACTTTACAAACTATCCTTGTAGTTAAAGCGTGATATTAAAATATTTTGCATGTCGATCCAAAGTCGACATCAACTGAAGCCTTTGCAAGCGTGCGTCACCTCTAACAATACACCGTGTGAAATTAATATTTCAGCTAAATCAGTCATTTAACCTTTTGTATTATTCTGAACTCAATAGAAAAAGAAAACCGTGGCTCAGTTTTCGCCTATATTTTCATCTCCGTTTCTCAAAACAACAGCGCAATTGTGAAAACGCTGTAAAATTTCAACACACCATAAATACTTCCTTCAATTCTTTTTGTAGACGTGACATCATTTATGTGTCCTGAGTTTTTGTATGATTCCCGGCACTGAGTTTTTTTTCTTCTTTTATGTTGTTCATGTGATCCATAGGCTGGTTGTTTTTTTCACCCACAGACTGCTGCTAATCACTGATGAATAAGGCTGTGTAGGACAGACCGGGGCTATTCGTTATTACCCAAATGCTTAATAATAAGGACTTTAACTGAATGACTGTGAACCATGTTCTCATGTCAAGTGTGTTTAAAAATGTCAGGCTGGTCACATATAAGTTATGTTATGCAATTTTAATAAGCAGTGAGACTTCTGTTTGTTGTTCAGAAACACTCTTAGACACGACAACAGCAGCACCAGCACTGTCAATCACTCACTGTGTGATCGTGCCGCACACCAGCATCACCTGTTACTGGAAAACAACCGACCACCACCTGAGCATCAGCAGCTACAGGCTTCAGATTAACAAGTGAGCTACATTTCACATGAACAAAAACCATCCAGAATATATTCGAATTTGGATAGGTGTCATAGCAATTGTGCCATTCTTTCTCTATCTATGTATCTATCAATCCCGTCCATCCATCCTTCCAGACAGAGGGACAGACAGATTGTAATATATTTTTAAAAAATAATAAAGATCTGGGCTCGTTATCGACAGGTCTGAGGGGTAAACCATCTCTGTTGTGCTATCTCATCAAATGTTAACACTTTAAGTGGCTTTGTTAGGCGTGACTGTAGCCAACCATTTTGCAAATTGTGAAACTGATGATTACTAAACACAGATGTTTCAGAAAGCATGAAAGAGCCCAGTGATCCAATTCTCACACACTGGGAAGCCCATTCACATTTAAATTGACTTTTCTTTTGAAATTAATTTACATGTCAAGTCAAGTCACTTTTATTTATATATCGCTTCTAACAATACAGATTGTAGCAAAGCACTGAACATTATCAAATAGAACAACAGAGTAATAGTAATGTATAATGACGAGA
>JAUYWG010000032.1:19957691-19967745 GCA_034779775.1 Enteromius afrohamiltoni
GAAGTTACTTGTCATCCATTTTTTTATATCAGCTATGCATTCCTTTAGTTTCTCAATTTGGTGTGTTTCACCTGACTCACTCCTACTGACTAACTGGTTATAGGTATCAGACAGAACTTAATCAAAGCTAGTTTTGGATATCAGACAGGCTTCGATCACAACTAGTTTTGGATATCAGACAGAACTACAGATTCCAGACAACCACTGGAACCTTTCTAGAAATGTTAGATCCAGTCTTTTTACAAAATTCCAACTGAAGACATATTTTTTACATTTGAATGTAAGTTATTTTAGTCTGTGAATCAGACAGACTGGTTACCTGGAAAGCTGTGAAAAACAACATAACCGCCCTGGTCTAAATATTGTTTCATTTCCTAATAAAAAAAGATTTGGGCAATGTCGTTCCAAAATAATGTCAAAGGTTTATTTTTGTGAACGGTATCTGAAGATAAACCAGATTCTGCGGAAAAGGAAAGGACAATGAGAGGGGCTCTCTGCATCAGGAACATTTTTATTGGGAATGCTGTGGCTTCAGGCCAGAGTTCACCAGCGCTGGTCCATCTTTCCTGCGACTGGAATTCCCGATAAAGTCCCTCTTTGTTTGGACAGAGATGGGCCAGGGCAATGTCACACATACATCCGGCTCCAGAGAGTTGATCTTTGGCGACAGGAGTGCAGATCGGCCGTGTGCCAGAGCTGGTGCAGCAGTATTTATTGTGGATATAATGTGCTATTGTTGACAGTAGATGGATATTCACACTGACCTGCCAGAACCGCGCAAATCATTTGTGCATAACGTGCTTCTTGCATTTCACCATTCCATCAGGAATTTGTCAGCCTGTGAATATGGCTCAAAAAAGGAATGGATTAATGGCACAATATTTGTCATTCCTGTATGATGCTGTGAAACTCAAGGCTCTGTACAGTATGTGTGTATTCTGATAAAGCATGTTATTGTCATGTTTAATAAAGTGATTATAAAAGCAGCTTGTTTTATTGTTATCACAAGTCACAGGGTTAATATTTAAAAGTAAACACTACATATTTTGCTATATATTTGAGAAAATATGTGCTTATATAGGCTATACACATGCCGAGTGCTTTGAAGTGCCAGCATATATTGGACTTTGGTTATATTTACTGATATTACTTGGGTGTGGTAATTGATCATAGGTGGATTTCCTTTGCACTTTGACTGCTCTGCAGTGAAGATATTCTGTGCATAGAGAACATAATGTAAAATGTCTCTCTCTTTTTTTGGTACGCTTTTGTTAACTTTGTGTATTTTTGTATTTAACTTACCAAACGTCAACAGAACAATAGCACAACCTGACAAAAGGAAAAAGGTTCACAAAAGGGCATACTTTTTATTTTGATGTTACAATATCAGCAGATTATTGCTATAGCTGTTTTGTTAACTATTGATGACTTCATTATGAAAGACACTGATAACTGTATAACTGTTTTATTCTTTACATTTACATTTTAAATATAGTTATTTGCATAATATACATCATATCTAACAATTACAAATTATTGCCATTTACACAAGAACTATTATAAATTTTGTGTCTGCCTGTAACACAATTCTAGTCTAGTCTGAACGGGTTAATCTTGTATTATATTTTAAACTCCTGCGCGTGAGAGAGAAAGAACATCGATGACGTCCGCAGTGGGAGTGTACCTGGGCGAGTAAAGTCTCTTCAAAGTGTTCGAGGTTTAGTCCTCACTTTTCACGGGTCTCCGTTCGGTCGCGTGAAATTCCGCAGCGCGAGTACGGGCGCGTTACATCACCAGCGCACCTTACCGCAGGTGACACGGGACACCCGGAAGAACACGAGCATCGACAATCACACAGTCAAGACTAGAAGAGCCGAGCCGGTCACAGTCATGTCAGAGCTCAAGAAGAACAAGATGTTTATTGTGCTGATGGATCTCGTGTGTGTGCTCGCGGGTAAGTCTGATCTTTTCTTACGTCTGCATTTCTGCCTTACGTGATCTTGAGAAGATGACTGTGAAATTTAAGAAGTTCACCAAAGTTCACCTGCCACCTTTAACTTTTAACTGTTGCTTTCCACTGGGTGCAAACTGAGCTTATGACCGTGACTGTGGGGATTATTCAAAGAAAATGTTATTTTAAAATATAGTTAGAAACCAATGTTAAATCTGAATAATTATTTCGGTTTTATAAATGTTTGAAAATGTTCAAACCATTTTTTATTTTTTGTTTCTTTTTTTAATAACACAAATGTATAATTATTTTTAAAACCAAATTTAAGATCAAGATTCCAGAACTATTTATTATTTCTTTCTTTCTTATCATGTATTCAGTTTATCTCATCAAAGGCTTAGATGATGTATATTCATGTGTGCATGTTTAAGTGGTTTATGACACAAATTTGTGGAAGGACATGGGTATGACACTGGTATTACAATATGAAGGTGATTTATGAGGACATTTTCAGTGTCCCCGTAATTCAAAAGCCTTAAAAAACGTACTAAATGGTGCTTTTATGAAAATGTAAAAATACACATAGTTTCCTGTAAGGGGCAGGTTTAGGTGTAGGGTCAACCTAAACAGTCTGTACAGTATAAAAACCATTACGCCTATGGAGAGTCTCCATAAAAAAACAACATGTATGTGTGTGTGTGTGTGTGTATGTATATATATATATATATATATATGAAAACTGTGTCTCTCTAATTTACTCTTATTGACTGGTATTTATTTATATATATTGCCTGAAGTGCTACATTGATGTCTGGTATAACACTCCTCTCAAGTGTTAAATATAAGTGATAAATATGTATTTTGTCCTAAAGCAACACATAAAGAAAGTACAGAAACATAACAAGGATGTGACAGAGACTGAGTAGATGCAAAGCATTCTGAATTTTTGTGTCTTCCTCACTAATTTATATGATGGTTGCAACCTGAATAATACTGTGTGTGTGTGTGTGTGTGTGTGCATGTTTATGCTAAACTGTGGGGACCAATGACCCCACAAGTTATTATTAACATCTGAATTGTGTCCCATGAGGGAACAAGTGATATATATATAAAAAAAGTAACTGAAATTGTAACAATGGAAACATTGGTGTTCTTTAAGGGGCAGGTTTAGGGGAAGGGATGTGAATGTAATAGTAAGAATATGTATAATAATAACAATTATAATACATTGGTGTCCAAAAATCTGAGAGCACTACTTTCTAGGTTAATACTATGATGATCATGATTTGAAATGTTCCACACAACATAACACACAGATCTGTTCGAGTAACAAGGGTAACATGATCAATGCCACTAGTTTGCCATAGATTACTATACTATAGATCACTATAGATTCTTTGTATTACACTGACTCATCAATCAGTAGATTTAGCATCTGATAAAATCATCTGACCTCAGTTTTTTGGGGGGAAATTTTTGAACTTTTGAGAAATTAGGTCGCCCTCTAGAGCCATGCTTGTGCCTTTTATTGGGAATAAAAGTCTTACAAAAAAAACTGACCCTCATTTGTTCAGATATAGAAATCATTATAACTCTGTTCTCACTTTTTTATGTCTCTATGTTTTGGTTTAAGCTGTTGTGAAAATTCTGCTTTATATTTCCTCACTTGAGGCAGCACATAATAACACCTGTAATATTAAACTGGTGAAATGAAGCAAGCAAGCATTATCTGATGCACTCAGCTGTATCCTCTGAAGCATAAATCATCACAGTAACAATAGCGACCTTTAGGAGTGTCTCCATCAATGCATAGCTGAAGAGAACAATGCCTTCAGCTCATATATGCTCCAGTTCATGTGTGGTCTGTCCAGATGACTCAGCAGAGAGTAAAAGACATTTGTAAATCAGCTTCACTTGGTTCATTTATAGCATGAGTCAGGTTTACATCCGAGAAGTGTTCGTTGTTGCTGCTGACACAGCAAGCTCTCACAGATGAGTCTCAAAGTCTTGATATTAGTGCCAGGCTTGATGTGTTGGGATCTGTTTTCAGTTAAAGCACGAAAATGGAGATTGTGTCATCTGTGATTTGCGTCCAAAAGTGACAAAAAAAAAGTGTGTGCAAGAATCCTTACAATTGGTTTAACTATGGCTGATGGTTGTATTTTCAGTCTGTTCCTCACACAAAGCAGACAAAATGATTTTAAAGACTTTAATTTGGATGAAGCATCAAACTAACCAGCTACAACGTGACCCACAACAGACTTTGAAAACTTGAAAATCGGACAAGACCACAAAGACACAAGACTATAGCTTTAACAAAGGAAAGAACTGCAATGAGATATTGAAATGATAGAGGAATATACAGGGTGGGCCATTTATACGGATACATCTAAATAAAAAAATAATAAAATGGCCACCATGGTCACCACCCATCTTGAAAATTGTCCCCCCTCACATATACTGATGTGCCACAAACAGGAAGTTAATACCACCAACCATTCCCATTTTATTACGGTGTATCCATATAAATGGCCCACCCTGTATAAAACTATTGATTTAAGGGGATTCACGTGGATAGAAATAATTAAGTTTGTTCATTGAAAGATGTTCATATATGTAGAATTATTTAAGAGCACATTCTGACTTTTAAAGATTTCAGGCAGTAAAGATTTATTTTGGTATGATTTCCCTCAAGACAATCTGATTAGTTAGTATTCATTTGTATAATATAATTTTCCAAACTCCTCCTTTGCAAAACCCTAATCTGCGGTCTGATTGGTCCCGCTTTCATTTCATATTATTGCCTGATAAATCAGCATTTGTGCGTTACCAGGGAAATCGCTATTTTAACGGCTCCAGAAGAGGCACCAAGTGGTGAAAAATGAATTTGGATTTTTATTCAAACCAACACGAAAAGACCAACAAGAGGGCGGGCAGTATGCTAATGTTTCATGTTGACGTTGTTTTAAAAAACAACTTGTTTTAATGATTCAGAGTCTGTTTCTTTTGAGAGACAATTCTTTTTTATACAAGGTTCACTTTCAGATTACAAATATTTTATGTTAAAGCATATGTAAACAAGAGAATTCTCTATAGAGAGGGTAGAGATTGACTGTGTGAATGACATTTTTCAGTGTGGGTGTGGTCTACAGGTAATGCCCACCTGTGCCTTTCAGCAGGAAGCCGTTAGTGTGCACTGACAGGAATGACAAACTCAAACAATGTGGGCTATGTAATGAATCCTGTGCTTGTGTTTGTCTGTGTTCTCACTGTGCTGTTTTCATCTGTGAATGTGCTGCAACACTGCATGTCAAGGCTTGCTGTAGAATCAGGTCTGTGCAAGTTCAGCTTCAGCAAAGTCTCAGGCTGCTGTCAACAACGGAGAGGGACTGCTCTCAAATCATCCCCATTTATGTGTCTGTCCAGACGAAGGCAAATATTTGTGCATGTGTCTGGTTATACGGACCGGCTGATGGGGCAGAATGGGGGAATTAGTGTGAGGTTTAATGAAAAAAAACCCTTATGTGCTTAGATTAAAGTAGGGCTGCGATTGCTAGAAAAAAAAAATTGTGATGATTTTATTAATAAATAAATTTGCTTCGTCTTTCAGACGGAAGTGAAGCACTGTGTTTTTAATTAAGACATTGGTAATCTGTATGTAACTACTATGTAACTTCATAAGATATTTTTTAAGTAATTAACACATATATAGATAGATATTACAATGAAATAATACACAAGTAATATTTATTGTTTTATTATTTAATCTAATTTTTACAATAAATATTAAAACTAAAAGTTAATATTAATATATAATCACAGCTTTTAGATATAAATTGTGCAGCTCTATACAAACAGACACAATACGTTTTTTGTTGTTGTTGTTTTTTTAAAGCCTCAAATCCCAATATTTCCATAAATCTGAGGTTGGACTATTACATTGCTGATAATTTGTAGGTGGAACAAATACATTGTTAATTTTCGGGTGCAAAAATGGATTTGTAGCCGATGTCAGGTGCTAATATTCCGTGATTATGCTTCTTTTGTGCTGGACCAACCCTACTAGACCAGTTCACACCTCAGTGGTAGGCATTTGTGGTGTGTGTTAATGGAAAATCTGTAGTGCTCTGATTGGCAGGTTGAATGGTTTGTGACATTTGAGCAAATCCTCTGGTGTCCACGCCTCAGAACTTCATACATGCACATCAGCAGCTGTAGTAATGTTTTAAAGCCCTTCATACTGAAACTAGAAGATAAAATATTGGATTTCAAAATCTGAATTTTCAATGAAGCTTCATCTCTATGGCTCAGCTTTCTTTTTCCTCTGATGTTTCAGCAGTTTTAAAGAATTCATGTTTGTGCTTGGCTCGTAAAGTCCTTCTCCGGATGCAGAGGTTGAATCTGCATTTCCGCTTCTTATGTCCCATGATTCCCTCCAACTTTTTGGAAATGCTCCATCTACTTTAAGAATGTATAGAATTCACAAACATCCCAGCTTCCTTGAAGAATGCTAATTACAGGATTTCCTCAATCTATCTAGACTCTAGTGTTTAATTAGAAAACAATTTATTGAATGTCATCTATTAGTTCCCCTTGTGCCATTCCAAATCTGTCTCACTTTCTTATATGGAGCACAAAAGATGTTTTGAAGCTTGTGTCTGCTGAGGTCCAAAAAGGGTCCAAAAAGTTTTTGAAATATCTTCTTCTATGTTCTGCTGAAGAAAGAAAGTTTGTAATGACATGAGAATAAATTTTCACTTTTCATCCCTTTTTAATACTTTATTAAAAACCCTTTTTTTGTCCTTCTAATGCTTCAGATGTGATCTAGATCTGAGAAAGTTAAAACCCTTTTGCTGGTCTCAGATACACGCTGTGAATATCTGTTTGTGATAGTCCGGTACAAGATGTCAGCAGCATATTAAATCAAATATTTCGCTTTATTTTACACTGATGAGGCTGAGTAGTGAGGAAGAGCTTTTAACATTTGATTTGGATTGTTTTGTTTTCTTCTGTCTGAGTAAGTTTGGGGCGGCCCGGACAGATAACATCAGAAAACATGCCAAACTGATTTAACCCAAATCCTCTGATTTTGAGAGTAGCTGTTATGCTGAGCGCTGAGAGGCTCCGTGTTTAATTCTTATCAGATGCTTTCCTTCCTTTTCTTTTAAGCCATGCTTCAATTTCCCTCCGCTGAGTCTATGTGATCTGCATCTATGTCTGTCAGATCGGGTCATATTCTTCACAGATGCCCATATTTCCTTGTTTAAATGTTCAAGCAATTATGTTTGTGGTTGCAAATGACCAAGAAGAGATAAAATAATTGGACATAATTGGAAGCGTTCTGTTTTTTTGTGTCTCGCAGCTCCTTTGTAGTGGCTCCGTTCCCAATTTTGCTGACTATACTATGTGTACTACAGTATATTAAGAATGCAAAATTAGGATTCCCAAATCATAGTGTTTATACATTTTTTTTTCAAATTAAGTAAAATGTGCACAAATAATGATGGCTATATAAGTACATAAGTGTGCATCTACGCAAGCTTTGTGCTATTTGCTTTTTTTTTGTCTTTGCTCTGAATTGTTTGCAGTTAGACCAGAAACTGGTGTTAAGGAAGTAAACAGTCAGATAATCAGGTTGTAATTCATGTTGATTTAAAGCATTTGAAAACTACAAGGCCTCCAAGCTCAAACGTTTTTTAAATGTTTTTTTTTCTCTAATGTTCCCCAAGGCTGCACTTATTTGATAAAAATATAGTAAAAACGAATTATGTTAAATATTATTACAATTAAAAATTAATTTTGCTATTTTAAAAATACAATACAGTCTTCCGTGTCACATGATCCTTCAGAAATCATTCTAGTATGACGATTTGTTGCTCAAGAAACAGATTATTATTGATGTTGAAAACTTATTTTCAGGATTATTTAATATAAAGTTCTCATCACAGAGCACCATAATACATTTTTATTTATTACAAACTTTTTAGTGTTTGAACCCAGTAAAACATAAGTAAATTAAGTAAGTAAAGGTGTATTTGACTGGGATTAATATAGTTTAGATGTTTAGATTCATGCTTTTAGATGAACTTGCTAATAAAGCGGTCACACTTTTACTTTAGGCGGCCTTAACTAATATGTACTTGCATCAAAAAATAAGTAGAATCTACTTACTGTGCGTTGTACCAAATGATAAGGCCACTTAATATAATGTGCAGTCTCAGAAATAAAGGTACAAAAGCTGTCACTGGGGCGGTACCTTTTCAAAAGTTACACTTTTGTATATTTTAGGTTCAAAAATGTAAATTTTAAGTACAAATATGTACTGTAAGGTACCAAAATGGACCCTTTAAGTACCGACATGTTCCTTTTTAAAAAATACCCCTCGATTGACAGCTTTTGTACCTTTTATTTCTGAGAGTCTGGGACCAACAAAGCTAATGTTAACAGTTAACAACAAAGGGGTTTGTGACCTCAAGATGTATTGCTTAAATACTACAAAAAAATTCCTGCTAAATGAACCAAGTAGGCTTATAACTCAGTTTCCTAGCCTGGCCAAACAGATGTTTAGCTCTTCAGCCAACTTGTTTGCCAGACAAGTGGCCAAAACCCTTATAAAACTAGCCAACCAGACCAGCTTACGCAGACGTCACAGAAGTATAAACTTGTGTAATATAGAATATATGCAGAATGTGTTTTAGGGTTAAAAGAATGTATGTGTGTGTGTTGTTTAGTAGACTGAAGAGTGAATGAATCAGATAATCAAGTCTGTCTTCACTCTGCTGAACATTCAGAATGCATTAAACAAAACCACAGACCACATGACAGACCAAACGAGGGATCAGAAGGGAGCAGGGGACACATGGGTGGTGACATTTGGGCATGAGGGTAGAAAAGAAAGAAGGAAGAAGGTTGAGGTAAAGACAGGTCCGGGGAACGGGGTCTGTTCTGTCCTGTGTGAATTAGATATGCCGGGTTTAGCGGCCAGTTCTGTGAGCGCATACCACTGAGTATTACTCACACACACACTTTCACTCTCACACACACACACAAACATGAGTATAGATCAAGAACTGAAAGGAATGTTTGAACGTAACTGTTGAGGAACTAGTACATACTGTAGGCACTGTTCCAAAACCTGGTGAGCGGCCTGTGTAGGCAGCACTTTAATAGTTCAAGATCAAAGTTCAGAACAGACCTCTAGAAAACAGTTCTTCTGAAGGGTTCATTTTATGCAACTCTCGATGCTTCAGTATTTTGGTTCCTGGGTTCTTTAAAACACAAGCATGTAGATGCCTTTCTGTTAATGCCTCTTTGGTTTAAATTGGAATTTTGTTTTGGTAAACTGCAGCGTGTGGATCTGATGTTTCGACAGGGCTGTTGATTTCTTCGAGCCATCTGATTTTAATAAAAAGAATTTCAGTGGGAGAGAATGAAATAAGAATAATATATATCTTACCAGGGTTAATTAGTGGAATTTCTTGCTTTATTTGTGTTGTGCACAAGTCAGTTTACTACACAGCCGACAGCCCTATTGGACAACTGTTAAAATTCAGATTATGGTGAGATCTAATCAGCTAACTCAAGAAAAACGATTGGCCATCATTATTTTAAGAAATGAAGGTCAGTCAGTCTGCAAAAACTTTAATTGTGTCCCCAAGTGGATTCAAGCGCTACAACGAAACTGGCACACATGAGGACCGACCCAGGAAAGGAAGACCAAGAGTAACCTCTGCTTCTGATGACAAGTTCATCTGAGTCACCAGCCTCAGATATCGCAAGTTAACAGCAGCTCAGATCAGAGACCAGATAAATGCCACAGACCCATCTCTAGAACAACTGTTAAGAGGAGAGTGCGTGAATCAGGCCTTCGTGGTCAAATATCTGCCAGGAAACCACTGCTAAGGAGAGGCAACAAGCAGAAGAGATTTGTTTGGGCCAAGAAATTAGACCAGTGGAAATCTGTGCTTTGGTCTGATGAGTCCAAATTTGAGATCTTTGGTTCCAACTGCCGTGTCTTTCTGAGACACAGAAAAGGTGAACGGATGGATTCCACATGCCTGGTTCCCATGGAGGAGGAGGTGTGATGGTGTGGGGGTGTTTTGC
>JAUYWG010000032.1:19998003-20010555 GCA_034779775.1 Enteromius afrohamiltoni
GATAGATAGATAGATAGATAGATAGATAGATAGATAGATAGATAGATAGATAGATAGATAGATAGATCCGTCCTAACCATCAGAAGTGCTTTTAATACAATGAGCACACACACACACTCACACACACACAGATATGTACACACTTCTATACCGGCTGATCCCACACACTCTGACCCACATACACTCTCAAATCCAGGCATTTCCAACAGATGGCCTGGAAAACAAGGAGAGATGCAGGGGTCTTATCTGGATTAGCCCACTCTAGCGTGTATGTGTGTGTTTGCTCATATAGAGTAGTCAGGCTTAAACTCTGCTTCGGAGTAAATACCCAACAAAACACTGCATCAGGCACATCGCATGTACACAGCACATCCCTTCCTCAAAATCATATAAATAATATTATGATATATAAAGCTCACATATAAATAAATTCAGAGGTTTATGAAAAAATGCATCACAATGTCCACGAAAAAGCTGTTTTCAACAGTTAGAACCTGAAATGTTTCTTAAGCAGCAAATCAGTATATTAGAATGATTTCTGGAGGATCATGTGACACTACAGACTGGAGTAATGATGCTGTTCACAAGACGAAATGACATTAATATATTCAAATAGAAAACAATTATTTTAAATTACAATAATTTCTCACTGTAAAAAATCTAATCAAACAAAAGCAGCTTTGGTGAGTCTTCTTTCAAAAACATTCACACTCTTAATAACCCCAAACTCTTTAAACTGAATGAATGAACAGCTGAAACTGAATGCTAAATGTCTGTGTTGGAGACTTGCATTCAAAATCTCTATCAGACCCCTGATCATGTAGCTTCAGCGTTATTGTCCCTGCAATTAGTGTTTCCTTCATCCAGCGCCATCACTAACCTGCCAACCAGACCCCATAATTCTCACACACAAGGACACCTCAGACTGTAAAGCTCATTACACAGAGATCATGCTGATCTGTAATGAAATCAGACTGCATCAGTAACTCACCTGCTTCTGCATTTCAATGTTCAGCCCGTAAGACATTTCATAATACTGTGGAAGGAAACAAGGGCAGTTCAGTTACACCACATAAATCACCATTACATCCACCCAAATGCTCTAAATGTGTTACCAGAGGACAGAACGACCCATATTCATAGTGAAAGACCTGACACTCATTTCTCTTTCATATTAATGTATGTAGATCATCATTTATATCTATGCATTTGACAGAAGCCTTTATCCAAAGCAATTTATTATGCATTCAAGTTATGTGTTTAATATTGTTCAACTGAGCTACAGTATCTTAACTTATATCTTAAGATTTTTTTGTACTTATCACAGTTTTAAATAAAATAGTGTTATTTGGCAGGGAACAACTAGCATTTTATGTGTATTATTGATTTTGATAAACATCTTGTTTGATTACACTGTATGGACTTGCCTTATGCAAAAAACAAAATACAATTAATCAAATTAAATTAACATGCCATGTGCCTTTTTCATTACAATGAAATAATATACTAAATAGCAACAGACTATGCAGTAAGGCAGTACGTATTTTGCCTTTATCAATCAAAAATGACACTATGCATAAAATAAAAATATAATCCACACATTTTTAATTTAATTTTTTTTTTTAAGTCATATTCATAATTTTAAGTCATAATTTTTCACTAATTGTTGCTATATTTTAACAGTAATAAATATGCTTTTCCAATTAATTATCCAGTTATTGGCCAATTTGAATTTTTTTGTCTATCTTGTTACAAGTCTATCTTGTATAGTACATCTTTTTCAGTGCATTTCAAATAAATTCAATAAGTAAAATACAATATTTATAATACTTAAAATTTCACAATAGAATATTTTTGTACATACACACAGCACTGGGTTATAACTGATTTAATGTCATGTGTAAACACTTGCGTGATTGATTACACTTTAACACTTGATTACATGATAACATATTCATTTTTATTATTAGTATTAGTATAAAAAAAAAAAAAATATATATATATATATATATATATATATAATTTATCTAGCTTAGGTTTTCAGTGTGGTGACTATATGCACTGCCATTATATTGGTCAAGATCATACTGACCACCAAAAAATATTGATCAACCACAAAAATCATCTTAGTTACAACTAAGTATTACAGGTAATGTTGCTGAATGTCACACTTACCATGATATAATGTCTGTGCATCTCTGTTTTCTCACTCGCCAACTTCTCACATTCCAGCTTCAGACTGAAAAAACAGAAAACCACACACACTGAGGTCATGTGACAATGGTCTACATGAAACAGAACCACATTTACTACATCTATTACTGAAGCCGATCCAGTTTTATAATGTACACTGGTGTTTACTGTTCTAAAGAAAGAAGTTCAGTAGCTTTTGTAATGGCTCTTAATGAGACTATCAGGTCTAGCTGGCTAATAGTCAGCTAATACAGGCGTTTCTAGTCGCTGGAGTGATTTTAGAGCATTACGGCTAGATAATCTCATCAGCTTTGCACAGGTGATCTTAACCGCAGTTCAGAGAGGACGGAGATCATCATACAGATCTAAATCACAACATAATTGAATAAAATGCAGATGCAATTATAGGAAATGAAGTAAACAGAAGTAAACATCAAGGAACACGGGAAGCTTTTCAACATCGCTTTGATTTTATGAGTCACTCGAGTTACATTTGGAGAGTACATTTGCGATGAATCCTCAAGGATGAGGTGAAGTGAAGGTCATGCGTCTGTACCTGTGATACTGGGCCTGGAACAGCTGGAATTCTTCTTTTATATGGTCGAGAGTTTCCAGGACTGTGAATTTCATGCCGCCGTGGCCTGACACCAGCGGAGCCTGAAAACACACAAGTATTGTCACTCCAAAACAGCCTTTGGTTAGCCTATTATTTACTATTTCCACATTGTAATGGGATTACATAACTAATGACTCTGTATGGAGTAATCATGTTAGGTAATCTCAGGAGGACAATGCAAGGATAGATGGATTTTCAGTTCTTTATTTAACATGCCCAGTGTGGGTTCATGATGATGCCATGTAAACTGCATGTTTTGTGTTTTTTAAGAAACAGTGTTATTTGGTGGGCCACAACTATTTTCAGCTGCATGGACTTATAAAATAATATAATAAATGGCAACAAATAATAAAGTATGTACTTGTGTGTGATTTGCATAGATCTCGTTTTCTTTCTTTTTTCCCCCAGTGTTTTGTCATTTTTTTCATTTTGCAAAACATTTTGCATATGACAGCATGAGCACACTATGCTAAATGTCCACAGGAAAACAGCATAATAAGAGCTCTCCAAAACATGCCATCACCGCTGAATAACAGGCAGGAATCCGCCCCGCACACTGGGCTATATTTTGTTAGTACAACCTTAACAAATCAACAAATAACAACAGAAGCATTTCAATTTCATTTAGTGTGCTATCCAAAAGAAAGCAGGTGTCGTGAACATGCCAAACAACATTTCTTATTGGATGTGAATTAGCCATGGTGAACTAAACCTGTACATGCAAGTCGCAGCAAAAAAACGAGAACTGTCCCTTACATTACAGGAAAAAAACAATCCGATTCTAATAATAATACATTATGATGATGACACATGTTCAGTGGAGCCCTGACCCAAACAACAAAGTTCAAAAACCTTTTACTTCAGTATTGATCATCATGCTTAAGTTACATTCAGAAAGCTCATTGTCAGATAACAGTTAATGCCATTAAGAGTTTAAAACGAGATAAAACGGATTGTTGAAAAGCCTGCAGCTTGAGTCAATGACAACCATAATAATGCACTAACTATCACAAACCATCCCAAAAATGGGAATACACAATTAAATCCTCACACACACTGACGGCACAAAGAGGTTTCACTGCATGAGTAAAGAGACACTTTATATGGCTCTGCCGCACACAATAAATGCTTTGTTTTGTCAGCTTTATTAAAAACACAAGACCGACTGCAGGCACATATTCAATATTCACCTTGATATGACCCCTGATAGAAACCAGACCATCAATAACAGCTAACAGCATGTCTATGGCAACAATTGTTTGTTAGACAATGCCAGCAAATCATGTCATTTCACAATAAAAAAATTTTTAATCAAAAAATCTATTAAAGAAATAACATTTTGTCTGTTAGACAAGATCAATCAAAGATTCTGTGTCTATGGAGTTGCACTACGCCTTTTATAAAACAAAAATGATGTACTGACTTGCACTTCGCACCAAATTAACATAAGATTAAATATAAAATAAATAAAAAAACATTACAAAATAAAATGAAATAAAATATATTTTATCCTGTTAGACAATGCCAAACAATGCTAGGCTTACACTATGCTCTTTTTATAACAATAAATATAAATTAATAAATACATTAATTCATTAATTGACAACGACAAAACATTTTGTCTGTTAGACCTTGCCATGAAAAATGACTTGCACTTCTACAAAGCAATATTTAATTAGTCTGTAATAGACTAATTAGTTGATTAGACATGCCAAAAATGATACTTGCACTATGCCTTTTACCTCAAAATTTTATATTACTCCATTTGATAGACCGTGCCAACAAATGCTGCATTGAGATGTATACGCTGGGATACGGTGAAGAGCAGATATTCAGGCTTTGGTCAGTAAACAAGAGGGCGTTGTACCGATAGCGGAGTACAGCAGGACAGAGCCATGAATTGTCACACGGACTGTTCCTCTCACACCAGCCCTGAAAGAACGCAGTCATCTATCTCACACTGTTTACTGTGCAGGGCACTTTCAGACGAGAGATAGAGACGGAGAGGGGAGGGGGGAATCACAGAGCCGTGAATAACCGTAGGCTGCTGAAATATTCAGCACATGTGGCACAAATACAAGAGCAGTAACAGCCGTGTGTGTGCAAACGACACATGAACCTGCTGCGTTCCCAATCCACGCTTCCTGTGCGGATTGCTGCTATTGGCAAAAACAGAACAGTTCGGCGAGGAAAAAACAAGCACATCTGTTCGGAGCGATGGTCTCATTCCAGGAGACTGAATCTGTACTGTACATCAGCTCTGATGAGCAGCTTGTTAAGGCCTCGATACACAATACTGCTCTGATGAGAACTGACACCATGCACCGCCGCCTCAACACACACACATGCACTTGAACATTTTACATCTTCATTTGATGCCGCTAATTATCAAAAAATAACACAACTAAACATGACGATTAAAAGAATTGTTCAAACAAACATTAAAACGCTGTAACCCTCAGGCCATCCAAGATGCAGATGAGTTTGTTTCTTCATCAGAACAGAACCTTGGAGAAAGGTAGCATTCCATCACTTGCTCACCAACAGATCCTCTGTAGTGAATGGGTGCCGTCAGAATGAGAGTTCAAACAGCTGATAAAACATCACAAGTAATCCACATCACTCCAGTACAGTCCATCATATAATGACTTCTAATTAATCAGTTTTCATTTCAAACCATATCTTCAGGGTTATATGAAGTTATATTACCTATAATATAACTTTCTCTAAGGAAAAAGTCACGACTGAAACAGGAGAGAAATATTCACAGATCAAACAGACAGTTCAGAACAAACGTGGATTTTGATGAGAGGAAGACTTTTTCACCGGAGGAATTATTAATTATGCTGACTCTTATTTTTTGCCAGAAGTGACATTTTAAAGTTAAAATGCCTTGATGGATTTGTTTCTCACAAACATGCAGCTCTTCACATCACAAGACAGTAATTCATGGACTGGAGTGTTGCGGATTATTGTGATGTTTTTATCAGCTGTTTGGACTACCCATTCACTACCAATGGTGAACAACAAGTGACGTAATGATAACCTTCTTTAAATATTTTTATGAAGAAACATCTCATCTACATGCTGGATGACCTGGATGTCACGCCCCTGTCTGTGATTACATCACTAGTTCTATGTCTTTGGTTTTGTTTATGATTTCCTGTGTGTCCTTTTATGGTCTTGTTCCTGTTCTTGCCAGGAGTGTTGATCCCGATCCAAGTTCCAGATCCTCAGCCAGAAGAGCCGATCCCAGTTCCTAGTTTACAGCCGGGAGTGTCGATCCCAATTCCAGTCCCTAGTTTACAACCAGGAATGCCGTTCCGAATCCAGTTCCTAGTTCACGGCTAGGAGAGCCGTTCCGAATCCAGGTCCAGAGTCACGGCTAGGAGAGCCGTTCCCGATTCCAGGTCCTGAGTCACGGCTAAGAGAGCCGTTCCCGAATCCAGTTCCAGAGTCATGGCCAGGAGAGTCGTTCCCGAATCCAGGTCCTGAGTCACGGCTAGGAGAGCCGTTCCCGAATCCCGAATGGAGGCATCTAGTGACTCTGCCCCATGCAGCCTCTAGGACGCCCACGCTCCCTCCCCTTGTGGATGTCTCTAGGTGTGAGGATGCACCTTCCTGGAGGGGGAGATGATGTCACGCCCCTGTCTGTGTTCAATGTAACTAGTTCTACGTATTTGGTTTAATTTATGATTTCCTGTGTGTCCTTTTATGGTCTTTTTCCTGTTCTTGTTTAGTTGATTAATTAACCCGTCCCACCTATACTCCTCACCTGTCTGTAGCTCTTGTGTATGTAAGCCCGTTGTGTTTAGTCTTGGGTGTGTGTTCGCGTGAACACACCCTGACACTGAGGGTGAGTAGAATTTCAGCCATATATTAATTTTTAGGTGAACCATTCCTACAATCTGAGAAATTCAAGCTACCACCGAAATGCACTTCTGCTGATTCTGCAATCAGTGCAGTCACAGTTTCTACTACATGCAACATGGACTTTAACTGAAAAAGTTCACATTAACTGAACTTTTTAAGTTGACAGCGTCATGAAAACAGCGTTAATGGGTAGAGACTGTTAGACACTGTTAGTCACATAACATGCCCATCCATAGCATGTGTGCACTGATCGAAAATGAGCACTAATCGATTCCAACAGCATTCTGTGTAAACAGATCCTCCCTCTGCTATCTGACATCTCAATAGTGAAAGCACTGCTGTGAGCTGTGGGTCAATGATACCTTCAATGGATTTTATTTGTGGGCTTTTCTGTATTGATTTTATTTTACAGGTGTGTTTATTCTTATTTTGAATAGCGCATTGTATTGTATTGTTTTTAGACAACAGCTAAAAAATATGTATGGACATGGCTAATGCCTTTTGTAATATAACACAATAAAGTAAAGTGCTTTTAAAAATACATATTTCAAGAAATACCTGTAAAATTTCCTACCAGGACATTATCAATTCTTCAGATTTCTTATGTTGCTCTATCTAAAAGTGTCTACTAAACACAAAAATCTATGCTATGTTCACAAATTAACCACCAGCAAATCACGCTGTAAGTATTTCTACTGATTTTTTATTATCTTAAAAATGTGCACATAAAACTGACAGGCTGGGGTTTTGAGGGATGTTAGACTGTTAGACTGATTTTAAGTTAAGTGTTAGTAGAGCTAGTGTGTGCTAAAACCGGATCTGATCACTAACACCATCAACATAATGATAGTAAATACAGCACAGATGGTGAAAAATACACAAACCACACGCATATTCGTGTGCGAATATCACTCATACGCATATTCGCACCATGCTGCTTCATGTCCGAGGATGCTTACATCTGGCATTATCGTCACACTCGTGTGAACCCATCACAGATGCACAGTGCTGAGTAGAGTGCAACTGTACGGTTTACACTTACTTTCCCACACAGAAATTGATTTGTAAAAATAGCAAAAGAGCTCAGCAATGACTGCCAACTTTCACAGAGCACTGCAAAAAATGCCACTTACACATTTGCATATCTATCTATACATTTTTATTAATATATTGTTTGTAGTTATTAGTTTTCTGAGCAATATTTCCACTTATGAATGTAAATGCACAGTAAGTAGGCCTTTCTTTGTCTATTTAAATAACATATTATGCATCCTTAAACAATAGCTGTCAATTATCTGTGTTTTAAAATGTTTGATTAAAAACCCCCAAAACTGAAAAAGAATTATTAGCTGAGCACTCATAATATATTGGCGTTATTACAGTTAGCTAAACTAAAACTTAAACCAAAAAATATTACATTATAACTGAAGTATAAAATAAATCTGGCATTTTCCCCCCAGGGAATATAAGATATAAAAATATAAAATATAAGAAGAATAAAAATAAAAATGCAATACAAAATTGCACTACAATTAAAAAAAATGTGTAAAATAGAAAGTAATTCAAAATACAAACAAACATTTTTACAGTCTCATGAATAACACTAAAATACAAACACAAACTTGTTTTTTTAGCTTAAAGCTAAATTTTCTAAAACTGAAATACAATGTAATAAAATCTAAATAGACATACAAAAAATGCACAACAAAATGACTAAAACTTTAACTGAAATGAAAACCCCAAACTAGCTTAGTGACTAAAACTTACCTAATGTTAAAGAAAAAAATAAACAAATAGATAATAAAACATATTTATAAAAACTACAAGAGTATCTGAATGGATGTGATCAGAGAGGAAGACGCTAATCCCAGGTGTAAAGCAGGCATGAGCGTCCTGTATCAGATCTGACAGGGTTTTGAGAGCAGACAGAAGCTGGCCACTAGAGTCAGTTCATCAGCGGCCCAGCAGGCAACAGCACACACAGACATCACGCATTACCACATACCGTCCGCTAAACACACAGATGTAAAAACAGCACACACTAACTAACCAAACCACATTTGCACACTCTCTAAAGGTCATTTATTATGCACACGAAAATTCCTCACTTTAAAGCTAATGCGTGTAACCACAAAACTGGGTCTCCATGGGCCTGTAATAACATGCCATCATAGCAAAGGTAGCTTTGAAGTGCAGCTCAGTGTGTGAGAGTGTGTGGTATCGTGTTGCCCAGTGACGATGATGGAACATGACATTTGCAGTGGAGAGTGGGGTGGCCTGGATCCATATGTAGCAACATGCAGCAATAACTCGAACAAAACATTCATTCACCCGTCCATCCATCTGTCCATCCCTCCACCGCACAGAGCAAACTAAAGCCACAAATCTCTCACTGTGTTCATGACTGTCCTACTGTATTTCTGCCTCATTCCTCCTCTTCTGCTCATCTCTCACAACAAAGTGTTTTACTAGCATGACTTTTTAATATACAAAAAAGAAAAAAAACCAAAATAAATCTAAAAAATAAAGGTGCATATATATATATATATATATATATACACACATATATATAATAAATAAAAAATACAATTTGTAGCTAATTTTTTTATATATATAAAACATTTGATGTATTCACTGTATAGTTATTTCAATAATGTATTCAGTAATATATATACATATATGAATTACAACTAAATAATAATTTAAATAAGTATTACATGAAATAAATATTTGTGTAATTATTATGTACGTATATGTGAAGTAAAACAATTTATTTTATCTGAAAGAATTACACCTGTTTTAATTCATATTTGTGCATGTACTTGTGTGTGTGCGCTTGTTTAAGTGTGTGCCAGTTTGAGGAGAAGGGCTTCCCCAACTAAGTTGTGATTCCTCTTAAGGTTCTTGATTTTAGATTAATATATAAGATATAGATTCATGTCAAAAACAGTAATATATTCAAATTATGTTTATGTGATATACAATAACAATACATATTCAGATATAAATATTTAAGTAAAATAGGTAAAATGTGTAGCAAAACTGTGGACGCAGTACAAAATCTAAAGGGCTGTTTAATAACATGCTCACTATATATATATATATATATATATATATCAATCATCTTACGGTTACTGTAATGGGACTGCAGGCCTATGTGTTTTCTCAGCCCGTGCATCAATCACTGAACCCATAACGCTGTAATTAACTCTTCACCGTAACCTTAACCCTGACCCTAACACCAAACAAAACGCACGTTTAAACGGGCCCCGCGCGCAACTCAACGATCCGCTAAAGACGATACGAGACGGAAAGTTCATTAGGTTGCGGTACCTGGGGTCTTCCGTGCGGATACATGTTTCTGGAGGTCATCCACGGGGATCTCGATGGTCAGGACCGACACCGAACCCCCCTCCGCGTCCGCTGCGGAAATCAGCTTCGCTCCTCCACGCTCCAAACGTTCCCGAGTAACTGAAGAATTGAAAGGTATCCGATGAAAAGTTTAAAAACGTTCTGTTCGCCTGGATCAAACGCTCTTCCTCTTTATGACGCACAGTTACGCCGCGCTACAATGTAACAAGATCATCCTGTGCGGGGCGCGTGCACGATGAGCGCGCGTCGGAGATCAGAGGAACATAAACAGCTCTGACCTGCGCGCACACGCGCTTTGAATAATCAGCGAATCGGCTCGCTCGAACGATTCACCGATTCGCTTGAGTCTTCTTAAAATGTACCAGTGGTGTACAGGCAGTGCAGCTGCACGGGGGGCCGGGCGGCGGGGGCCCACATCGCAAGCGCGCCGACGGCGACAAAGTTATTATATTATTATAAATGGAGAGTAATATTAATAATAATTGCTTACATTATTTGTGTACTTAAGTGGTCACTAGTGGATTCTCTTTCTAGACACAATGTCTGTGTGTTTGTATGTTATTCATGGTGCAGCCCTGACTAAGTTATGCCACTGAAATACGTTACCATGTTAAATAGCCGAAATACTATGGGTTATTTACACTTGAAGAATTTGGCGCCACTTTGATCAGATAAACTCACGAGTTAGGAATGACTATGTCTGTTGAAGAACTAAACAGTCTCTTCAAAAATGCTAACCACAGATTTTTACATTCAAATTTTGAAACCGCAAAACCATAGGCAAATCGTCATGGGACCTGGCTCGAAAATGTTAATTCTTATTCGCATCTGACTACGAAGTGGTCTTCTCTGTTGTCCGTGATTGTTAATTCCCCAAGGTTTGTGTATGCTTTTAAAGGAAAATTTACGAACGCTCTGCGAATCCGCTCGAGTGAATCACTAAAACGATCCGGTTCAAAGGAACGATTCGCTAGCGAATCGGCTGTCAACGAGCCAAACTGCAGCCAGCAAAGGGTGTATTGGATTTCTGAAAATCTAAAATAAATAGAGAGATTGAGAGGGAGAGAGAAAGGGGTAAAAGATCAGAAGAGAAAAGAAAACGCGCAGCAGCTCTTCTCAGCGGTGCTGCCTGTATTACTGCGCCTGTGAGATGGACATTAAACGCGGAGAGCAAAAGCTGCTTTTAAGGTCGACCGCTTACATTTGCTTATGAAGATTATATAAATAGGATAAACTGGGAAAAAATTAAGTGATGAAGCAGCTGTATCCAAAATATATAGGTGTATGTTACATTAGAATTCTAAACTCCCCTATTTAAAATGAAATAATGTTTGAAAGAGAACAAAGCGGGAAGCCCTTCGTATCATAACAGAGAACATAATGAACAAACATTGCAGCCTTAACGTCTCTTTTCACGCCTGGACTCTGATTGGTTGACAAGATTAAAGTCAAGGCCAATGAGTGACCCCAGGGCCCACGTTGGGTCATTACATCTCCTTTGATCTGGGCCAATCGTGAAGCAGGCCTTCAGCGCAGGCGCGTCACTGTGGCATTACGGGTAGTGAAGTCTTTCATGGTGTCAATCACGCACAATGAAGACAGAGAGCCAGTCGGCGCGCAAGAAACGACTTGATTATGTGAATATTCAAGAGATTATGAGAGGTTATTCACATTGACAATCTGTACAAAGCAGTTATTATGTACAAACTGAAACCGAATAATATTACGAAAAAGAATACGGTTATGATGACATTAACCTGTAAAATCATCATGTCATTTCATAAATGCATGCCCTAATATTTTGAATAGAATGTTATTCCCGCTTATTTAATGAGTTTTCTTTTATCACGAAATCACAATGAAGTGCGCACATTTGCAGGAAAATTAAAATGCATTACAATAAAGTTAAAATGAATTTTAAATTCGAATTTGCTCCACTGAATCACTAAAAATAACCGGTTCTAAATAATGATTCATTCAAGGAGCCAAACTGCAGTGATTAAAAGATTAAAACTCAAAGATTTAAAAGATGTAAATCCTAACTTTTCATCACGAAATCACAATGTAAACACATCCCGTAAAAGAAGAATAAATCAAAATATTCCTTTTAATTTAGTTTAATAAAATGACTTTTTTTATTAATTAATGTCTATATGTATGTGTGTGTGTGTATATATATATATATATATATATATATATATGTGTGTGTGTATGTGTGTGTATAACGTGTACACACACACGCACAAATTAATGTATACATTTATTATCAGATATAAAGACGGAAGAAAAAATGAAAGATGGAAAAAAGGAGAGAGATCCGCAGAACTTAAGAGGAGGAGGAGTGGTGCAGTGTGGCGGAAATAAAACAGCGATGGGAGGATGACGACAGGCTGAGGAATGAAAAGTGAGAGACACTTACAGCACACACACACACCGCCTGAAAGAGTTTAATGAAATATCACGTCAGAGCTCCGCCACAGGCCACATCTCCATCAACC
>JAUYWG010000032.1:20010655-20020720 GCA_034779775.1 Enteromius afrohamiltoni
CACACACACACACCGCCTGAAAGAGTTTAATGAAATATCACGTCAGAGCTCCGCCACAGGCCACATCTCCATCAACCAGAGGAAATGAACAGAGATGACAGAATGTGCGCGTATAGTTTGAATTGTATGCAATGGAGAAAGAAAGAGAGATTGGTGAATCGTTACCTTCATTCAGCAGATCGTATCAAACCACAACACTACAGGCTACACTCATCTAAATGCAAATATACAACCATTATTATTATTATTGTTAATAATAATAAAATAGTCTGTATAGATCTGCAGAGGTGAAAAAGGAGATGCATATATCAGTATTGTTGGGGTGAAATTATTTTTGCAGGCCGAACATGTTCATAAGAACAACCATGAACAAAAACAAAACAAAACTTAACTAAAAGAAAAAAGGTATAAGTAAAACAAGCCAGTCGGCGCGCAAGAAACGACTTGATTATGTGAATATTCATGCGATTATGAGAGGTTATTCACATTGACAATCTGTACAAAGGAGTTATTATGTACAAACTGAAACCGAATAATATTACGAAAAAGAATACGGTTATGATGACATTAACCTGTAAAATCATCATGTCATTTCATAAATGCATGCCCTAATATTTTGAATAGAATATTATTCCTGCTTATTTAATGAGTTTTCTTTTATCACGAAATCACAATGAAGTGCGCACATCTGCAGGCAAATTAAAATGCATTACAATAAAGTTAAAATGAATTTTAAATTCGAATTTGCTCCACTGAATCAGTATTGTTGGGGTGAAATAATTATTGCAGGCCGAACATGTTCATAAGAACAACCATGAACAAAAACAAAACAAAACTTAACTAAAAGAAAAAAGGTATAAGTAAAACAAAAACAAATCTAAATAAACTAATAACATAATCAAAAACATAAATAACAAAAACCTAAAAATTGCTTAATACATAAATAATAAACAATAACAGTTAAGTTAAAAAATAATTTAAAATTAAATAACAAAAATCAATTAGAATCACTAATAAGGTAAAATAGCAAAAAAAACAAACAAACAAAAAAAACCCCATAAATAACAAAACCATGTTGCTTAAAATGCATAAATAAAAAATAACAGAAAACATTAAGTTAAAAATGAATTTAAAATAATAATAATAATAATAAAACTTAAATTCACTCAAAAATGACTAATTAGGTAAAAATAGCAAATACATAATGCACAATAAAACAGAAAAAAGTCACAAGGAAATCCAATCAACTAAATCAAATGATGAATTAAAAGTTAAGTAAAACAAAACAGAACATTAAAAAGCAAAAAATAAAAATGAAAAGTGCAGTAAACCAGTAATAGTATGTGATCTGTGGTGTATGCCTGACATGCTAATTCCCCCTCTATAGATGCTGACACAGTGCTGATGAAGCGTGCAGGTTAATGGTGTGTTTCATGCAGATGAAAGTGAGCTACACTGATGACTGGTATTTCAACTGCTTCACAAATGAAGTTGGACAAACATAACCCCTTTCTGCTTCATAAGTGATTTAGACTATAAACAAATATGCAATTTAATAATCTTGATGGCATGTTTAATGTTGATACACTCAATACTGAAGGAAGGATTGTGCTCTTGTATTAATGAAATATCACCAACTTTACCGGACAAAGCATGGATTTCTGTGAAGCAAGAGCAGCACCTGCTGTACTCCTAGAAATAGTTTTAGTTACTCACCCTTATTTTGATCCAAATTACCTCCCTTCCTTCTCTGAAACACATCAACCACCCAGCTTTCAAGCTTAAAAAAAAGGATAAAATAAGATAGGTTTGCTCCTGGACCAAAGCAACGTTACAGTTCTTAAACATATAAATATTACACTTTAGATTCTCATGTTTTAAAGAAAATGCATGTACTTTACAGTTCAAAAGTTTGAACTTATTTATATATTTATTTAGTTCAATTTAATCAATCAAAAATATAATAAAACAGTAATATATTGTAAAATATTCTTAAAATTTTCTATCTGCATATATTTCAAAATACAATTGATTTCTGTGATGCAAAGCTGAATCTTCAGCATCATTACTCCAGTCACGTTCATTAAAATATCATTGTAAAATTCTGAGTTGCAAAATACGCTTTTTTTTTTTTTTCACGATTCTTTGATGACCAACGAACATTTAATTTAAAATAGCATTTATTAATTTAAAAAGAACATTTATTTTTAAATCTGCTGTGACATTATAAATGTCTTCACTGTCATCTTAATGCGTCTTTGCTGAATAAAAGCATCCATTTCTTCCAAAACTAATTATTATTATTGCTACTACATTTTTTAAATCTTCATTTATTTGAACATTTTCTGAGCAAAGCAAAAAGTTTTTTTTATAAATTCATACATAAATGAAATAAAACCCACGCAGCAGCACTGATAAAGGTCCAATGAATCTTTTATTTGTAAGGCACCATAAATACTTCCTTACTGCTCAATCTCTCATTCATAGTAAATGTTTTAACCTTTTTCTTCCGACAATCGTATTTAAAATGAAGTTATAATAGCAGTTTATCAACACAAACAACATACATTTCCATCAAGTACATCATATCACATCAACACACACACACACGTTTTAAAAAACTACAACAAAGCTCCAAAATGTGGCAAATATCAGATTCGGGTATCGCTCGTGTCGATGGATTTACGGAACTGCCGAGCAAATCATTTATCCTTCAGCAGCCATAACTCGTCGAGTGCTACACGCATTGAAACAAATCCGAGCGCAAATGTTTGACGGAATTATTAAATGATCATAGATTTCTGTTTAACTTGCGCTAAATGTCCTCCGGGCCACATACAACATAAACGTAGCGTTATACATACAAAAATGTATACAAAATTAAATGTATATTGATAGATTTATACATGTATATAAATTGGCCGTCGGTTTTTGAGCTCAAGTGAAATCAGCCGGAAAAATATCGAAAGAATAAAAATCAGAAAAACTTCATTAGAGATTAAAATAAGCAATCAACGGTGAGCGCTTCTTAGCGTACATCAGCACTTAGTGCGCAAACAAAAAAAAAAAAAAAACAAAGAAAAAGGGGGGGGGGGGGGCACCAGAAATAAATGTCCCGGAACACCCAGTTAGAAAATACCCACAATGCACCCGTGCATATGTACAATCTTAGGTAGTCTCGTCTATAAACAGCCTGGAATACTAGCATACTACTAACTGTGCAGTATGTACTGTGTGCTACACCGGAGTGACCTCATCAGCGTGCGCCCATTTAAAATGGAAAAAGGTTGTTCCGGAAAACAGTTACATTTCATAACAAATCTGACATTGTATTAAAAGAAACTGATATATCGGTGACGCTTTACAATACGGTTTCAGCTGTTAAGACAAGTTAACAGGAACAATACTTACACCGCATTTATTCATATTAGATGTTAGACTTAACATTAACTATGCAGTAATATGAACATATTCATTCACTGTAACTACACATTATCCATTGTTAATATTAATTATTATTGTAAACTTCAATTAAAAACAGTTATTGAGAGAGAAAAATATTTTTGATTTGATTCTTTATTATTATAGTACTGTAAGACAAGCACTATGTCTTGTTTTTCCAAATTTCACTTTCAATTATTTGAGTGTCATTTTTTTAGGCAGTCATGACATCATTTTAGTTTAGTGTCAACTAAAACGCTAAAAGAAAAAACACGCCGAACCATGGTTCAAGACCGAGATCTACTGAGAACCACTGCTGTAGTAGTATGATAGTATGCCATTAGAGATATGCTATTACGGCTGCACAAATCAATCTACAAACACTCGCTGACTGCCACCTGCTGGTCACGCATAGAAACACATTCACTGCAAACAGAAAAACAAACCACATTTACACTGAAACGACATGAGGAACTAGGAAAATCTCTTTAAATCTCACACACGCACACTTTTCTGAGAGCAATATAGACAGCGTGTCGTCTTTTTCTGAAAAACATGTGAATGAATTCCAGTGACGGGTTCTAGAAATGCCCAGAATAGAATATGATGAAATATATTGACTAGTAGGTATCAGAGGAACTGACTCGCTGTGCGCTTTCTAAACCGGTTATGTTTGGGGTGCTTGACAGAACAAGCATGCAGTTACTAGAGCTTTGCCAGGCATTCTGGGTCTCAGGTCTCTGGATACGGTTTGGATACGGCTTGTGTTTTATTTTGTCTGCCAGGGCAAAAAAATCTAAAGTCACTTACAGTAATAATACACCTCTCCTTTGAGGTATGTTACATGCTGAAGTTGAGTACTTGGGGATAGGGCTTTGTTCAAATCACTAACCCAAACCATGAGCAATAAGAAGAATCAGAATAATAGAGCCTTAGCAAACACCACTAATCGAAAGCAATTGAATCAAACAGAATTAGAGAATAAGGATTCGCTGTAGTAACAGAGAGAGCTAGATTGAATCAGACCCAGTCCGGTGAGACAGGAGGAGTAGTTTGTGCCTCTCTTTCTGTGTAGAATCATAGCGTCTCTATCAAGGCTAGTCGGATTTGTCGGCGTCGTCCTCGCGGTGGCCCTCAGCCCCGTCGCGGGAGCTCTTGTCCTCCTTGGCTAGGTGTGCGTGAGACGCGAGGATGCTGGACAGAGACAGGAGGCCAGAGCTGGAGGTGACGGCAGGCAGGGTGGGCGGAGTCAAGCCAAGGGGCAGAGGAGTCATGGGTAACGCCAAACCCTGAAGCTGAGAGAGCTGGTGAACCTGAAGCTGCTGCTGCGTTTACACCAAACACACAAACCAACAAACACACACCCGCGCAGGTTAGAGAGAGATCACGAACTAAAAAGATTAATGACAAAGCCACATTACTTTAAACTGCATGTTTGCTGTTATGAGTTACTTTTATGATTACTTTTTTAAATGTAGAAAATTTGTATGTTTTATTTTTTACTTTACGTACATTTTAAGAATTTAATTTCCTGCATAAAACATTTGAAATATCTGATTTTCCTCACTAAATTATTCCCATTTATCCATCTATAAAATAATGGTAATTGTTATAAAATGTAATTATTGTATAAAAAATGTACCATTAAAAAAACAAATTTACTGTGGAGAAAAGTATATATATATATATATATATATATATATATATATAAATGATGTATATCTGCATGTAGATCTAGAAATAACGAGAGGCTAGAAGTATAGTGATTTATTCGTTTTCTAGCAATAATCTGCCAGTCCTCCACGATAACACATGAAGTTGAATGGTGTGAGCTTCATACCCGAATAATTGAGTTCATCTCAGGAGGGGTGACCTGTTTGGCTCGCTCAATTGCCCCCAGGACCTGCTGCTGGTGCTAAACACACACACACACACACACACACACACAGTTACATCAGCACACATTTCTCTGCAGGTAAAAAGCACAGCATACAGAAACCCATGAAAGCAACCCATGACAAAAACCAACGGCACGTTCATGTCACTGATGAGGCCGGGGGTCATTATAGAGAGCGTGTCATAAATAAATCACACATTCTGACCTCTTGAGACAGGTAAGGCAGCACCTGAGCACAGATTCCATTCAATCTCTTCACAATCTCCGCCTGAAGACAAAACAGAACACAGGCACATCTCAGGGGTTTACATCCATTAATAAGGTAGCTGGGGATGTGCTTACGGACTGCTGATGTTGCACAAGAATGCACGGACAACACAGTCAGTCATGATAATGTATGCTGACCGGCCCACGTTTGATGAAAGACGCTACTGAATCTGGGACGCTGCATGCGTACAAACATACAAGTCAGTCTGTGGTTTAAAGGAAACTGCAGATTTTGCACAAATATACGTTTTACATGCCCTTCTGCTAGGTTTATTGACTATACAAATATAATGCTGCGATAACGTTCCCTTACTTCTGATGCAACGTTTCCGCTGATTCTGACGCAAGATTGAGTTTCTCACCTGTTTGTGCATTTCAATGTTGAGTCCGTATGACATCTCATAATACTGCAGTCAGAGAAACAGGAAAGAGAAACATAAGATCAAACATTTAGCTTTGCCATCCTAGGGATTTTAAACATACTCCCAGCTTCACGTATAATACACATTTGGGATAACCAGACATGTTCAGAATCAACTTACAAGTTTCTCAAATATTCAGTATAAACAAGGACTGATGAATGCAAACTAAGACAGCTTTGTTATTTGAAATAAAGCTAAAATGAAGCAAAAACAACCAAATATAAACACTGGATCGAAAGTGATTAGTGATTAGATTATGTGCTTCACACAATGCCCTGCAATTGTACTTTTATATACTCAACTAGTATACTTGAAGTCTCCTATACTGAAACAACTTATTTAGTGCTTAATGCACCGAGTGCAAGTAGTGCTGAAGTATAATTCATGTCTGGTATATTTAGCTGTGCTAAAGTGGAACCTTTGCAGGTACACTTGAGGTATATTAAGTATTCTCGTCACATTTTAAGCTTAATATATAAAAAAAAAAGTCATCTGTCAGTAAATACGTTTGAGATTTTAACTACACTAAATGTTATGAAATGAATGCATTTTAATTAAGTAACGTTTTTACAAGGGCTAAAATAAAAGCCAAATAGCAATATTAAAAAAAAAAAAAAAAAATACAAAAGCATATAAAATGGAAATATTGCAATATATAACATTCAAACAAAAATACACACACACACACACACACACAAAACCTATACATCTATAATAGTGCATCAACAATAACACTTCTCTTCAAGCAAAAGACATCAATGTAGCATCAGTTTCCTTGAATCTCGAGAGCAGCCCAGCTGGTTTACGCTCTGGGCTAAATCAGCAGATCACTCAGATCTCTGCGGCCCTTCTCAGACACACATTCACATCGATCCGTCAGCAAGACGTTAATACTCCTGTGCACACTTACGACCCATCATACAACTGATCAATGAGACTACTGCACACGCCCACAGGCTTCCAGGCCAAAATCAGAAAACAGCATTTAACAACTGAATTTCTACTCCAGAAACAGCTTCCGTATGATCTATGTCTGAAAAGATATTTGAAACATGAATGTTTTACTCACCATTATGTAATGACGCTGCATTTCAGATTTCTCACTCGCCAGTTTGTCACATTCCAGCTTCAGACTGAAACACAGAAACATACAAGGCGACATGAGATGTACTACTCACTTTTTTTTTTACATGTGTTTACGTGTTGCAAATTACAGGATGCATCTTTAAGCTGGAAATGTACAGATGTTCTCGTGGTATGAATTCCTGTGTACGACAGCTTCAATATTTGCATATCACCCTAAAACACTGTCAGCTGCACTTCGCATCACCACACTTTCTCTCTCTCGCTCTAGAAGATGGGGGAAAAAAAAAGCCGGGAAGTATTCTGCAACACTCTATCACCATGACAACCAGTTTCCTGTCTGGACTGTCTCATGGAGGCTTGTGAATGGCTGGCCATGTGTTGAGAAGAATGTAAAAATGGCTTTTTTTAGGATTTTCTCCGTCATATAAAATAAGGTGTCGTTTGTTAACATTAATTAATATATTAACTTACAACTAACTTACATTTTTTTACAGCTGTTCACACACAAACAATGCATTAGCAAATGATGAAATTAGTATTATCTAAGAATAATAAATGCTGTATCCTGTATCTAATGTTGTTAACTAATTAACCTTATTATAAAGTGTTACCAAACTCTATATTAAATAGTTACACAAGTTTCTTGTGCTCACCGATACTGCATGTGTTTGGTCAAAATACAGTAAGCCATTTGTGAATTATTACAATTTAAAGGAACTCTTTTCTTTTTGAATATATTGTGAAAGACAGTTTGTTTTAGTGATGCATAGCTCAATTTTCAGCATCACGATCCTTCAGAAATCAGTGTAATATGCTGATTTACTTGCTCAACAAACATTTCATACCATTCTCAATGATTTTATTGTGAATATGATGATATATTTCTTATTATATATACATATACAGCCCTGTGCCAGTCTTAAGTCTTAGGATGCTAGTCTTTTCAGCAACAAAAAATGCTTTTAAGTGGGTTATTTCTATCTTTTGCGGTACCAAAAATATCAGTTTACGTTTCCAAACATTATTTTTGTCAATAATTGTAATAATGCATTTAGACAGAACAAACTGAGACAGACTCAATCCTGAAGAACGTCTCCAAGATGAAGAAAGAAACCTACCTGTAAACTATGTACTAGTGTACCTCTGGACAGAAGCTGTTCTAACAAATATTCATTAGATTCAGTTAATAGAAGTTAATTGATAAATTAAATCTATGTATGGCATTATTTTTGAAAGCATCCTCATTTTACAGCATTTTTACACAAGTGTCTAAAACTCCGAACAGTACTGTAGCTTTCCAGGTAGGTTTATTTCTTCGTCTTGGAGACGTTGGCACAGTTCTTCAGGATTGAGTTTGTTCTGTTACTAAATGATGATCAGATCAGATCTCTGTGTGGAGCACTGGCTGTTGACAGACAATAATCTCACTGCATTAGTACAGTTAATGACAAAAATAATGTTTGGAAATGTAAACTGACACGCTACCGCAAAAGATAGAAATAACCAACATTTTTTGTTGGTGAAAATACCAGTGGCCTTAAGACTTTTGCACAGGACTGTATATTCAGGACTCCTTGACTAGCAAGTTCACAAAAAGGTCATCTAAAAAGAATCGTTTTGAATAATGTAATATATTCTTGCTGAATAGAAGTTTATTTCTTATAGAAAACAAAACATTAAAAAGAATATCTTTCTCTGCTGGGAAACCTTTTTATGGCCAAATTTTGTATAAAAACTGTACAAATGCTCTCTATAGAAGAACGTCCCTCCCCCAACACCACCTGCCACCGACTAATAGCAGGTAGTAAATCACGGTTTATGGCTGTGATGTAAACTAAAGCCGACTGACTGGTTAAAATAAATGACTCGTGTTTGAATTGGTCCATCCCCACGCCCTAGCATCAACACAGGAGAGAATATTGCATTTGTCAGAGCATTTTATGAGGTCTTTAATCACTAAAGCAATAATAATAACAGCATTATGTAATCACGAGTCGCTCCACAGAATAATCACTCCCTCATTAGCATTACTTGTGGAAACACTCAGTGATGTGGAGGTGTAAGGTGAAGGAGGCGTGAATTGCTTTTTAAACATACACCAGAGTTATGGCCTACTGATGCTGAGAGTGAAGTCTAAACAAATCTCAAGTGCCGCAGTGACGACGGATCTGAAAGACTTTAACACGTTCTCCATTTCCTTCTTCCTTCCTCCGCCTGTGGTTTCTCTGATGTGTGATGGCCGGATGGCCTCCGTGATGGCTCTTATCTTTGGTGCTGACAGACGATGACAGGAAACTTTTCCAGGAGGGGCTGTGTTTTCACCATTTGAGCATACCGGAGAGGAATTCACACGGGCAGGGTGTTTTCAGGGTGTAGAGTGAAAGTGAGGAGGAGAGAAACAGCCTGTGCTTCTCGAAGTCGAGATAAATAACGGTTGAACTAGTTTTGACCATATGAATTCTCCCACTTAACATTCTTTAAGGCTGCCTTTATTTGATGATTTTTAAATAAATATGCAGTGAGGTCAATAAGTATGTGATTTTGCAGTTCTCTCAGTTCTCTTACTTAGAAATCATGGAGGGGTCTACAGTTTTCAGCATAGGTGCAGTTCCACTGTGAGAGACAAATCACATTGTATGATTTTTTTAACAATTTATTTGGGAATTACTGTGTCAAATAAGTATTTGATCACTCGAGTCAAAAAATTGTAATATTGGTTTTCCTGGCTGTGTGCTTTGGGTCATTGTCATGTTGGAAGACCCAGCCACGAACCATCTTTAATGCTCTGACTGAGGGAAGGTTTTTTTTTGCCCAATGTGTCACAATACACGAGGAGAGATCTTCCGTGGGGCCCCAGTCCGAGGGACATTGACAGTCATCATTAGCCTCTCTGCTCCAACAGTTGTTCTTTTTTCACCAAGCTGCTTGGCAATTGCCCCGGAGCCCTTTCCA